>NW_023608654.1:0-26910 GCF_013339725.1 Rhipicephalus microplus | reverse complement strand
TTCACAACAGAGGAGTCAATATCAAAGTTTGCAAGTTTAACTAAAATCAGTGAGGGGCTTACTACGTCAAGAGCCTTGCTCAGGTCGCAGTAAACTACGTCAAACAGTCCTCTCTGAGAAATAGGTGGGCTATTTGCGTAATTAACTAGCGAGATTTGTGGCAGATGAGCGGCAGAGAGAGCGAGTTGATCCTGAATCTATGTGTTTTTTACGCTAACATAAAATATGTTGTGAAGAGCTAGTTCAAAGATCTTTGATGTGGCACGCAGTATAGAGAAATCGAGTGATGATTAGAGACATCAGTTTTGCAGTCCGTTAAGTAATAGAAAAACACGTACTGGTCTCCACAACTGCGAAATATAGAGGCGTTCAGACAGTTATTGAATACTGCAATCAGTACTGGGGCAAATATATTACCATACGTAATATGACCCAGTTGGCGAAAGACATGCCACCTGGGCACAGGATAAGGACGGTTTTAAGCGTCTAATGCATCAGCAAACGGGCGTTTCCTCCTGAGACAGACCACTATATGTGCTAATTGCCTTTTGCTGCTGCCCTATCTGAGTCCTTGAATCTGAGGCCTTATGAACGCATGAAAAATGATTGGCGAAACAGTCAGCAACAACATTCCCTTCGACACCGTCAGAGTACAGTAGCTTGAAGGGCTCCCCCCTTTTGCTTGACCGTTTGCGTACATACTTCCAAAACTCAGCTGGTCAGACAGAAACGTTTTTTTTTCAATAATGCAATATATGAACTGTGGTCCTGTTTATATAGGTATTTGGGAGTGGTCCTGTTTATATAGGGGTTTGAGTAAAGTTGGGAAAAAACCTGAACTCTTCCTTCCACTTGCTTGATGGATAACATTTGGCCTTCTCGTGTGCACGATCTTTGCGCTTCAGTGCACTTATAAATTTAGGGGAAAACCAATGAGGACAGGTTTATATGGCAAGAGAAACTTATGCATGCTACTTAACACAAGCTCTGCAAACTACTTAACTTGTTCATCAACATTTGGTTTGTCAGTAATGCCTGACAAGTAGTGATAAAAGCCCGTATAAACACCTCTATGAAGCCAATCTTGGAGCTAGGTTAAAAACTATACTGTAGCTCGTTGTTTCGGTACTAGAGATAATCTAATATTAAGTGTGGGTGGAATTCGTCAGGACGAACAGGTGAGATGCCGGAGCGTGCAACTTCAACGGGTTGATCGTTTGACATACAGAAGTCCTACACATGGTCTCTGCCACTCACAGCTGTGTTATGTTGCAGTAGGAAACTGAACGCCCAAGACACGAGTGCAGGCTGTACTTTTTCTCAATGAAGTGGTTATAATAAGAAAATGTAAGCGTGCTCCAGTCAATTTCAGGAGCATTGAAGTCACCAAGAATAATAGTTTTGTGTCCACCAAGAGACGGTGTCACATGTTCAATGAAAAAGATGACATCATGAAACGCGGCACGAGAAAGGCTTGGCGGTGAACAGAAACACTCATTCGACAATATTTCCTGGCGCTCAAGGCTGATTTCTAACCAGACCGCTTTTTCCAAAGCTCCCCGGTGTGTTTGTTTAATGGATTTTAGTGAGCTTTCAATGGCAACCAGCAGGCCACCGCATTTCTGTTTTATTGCTTTCAAAATCTCGGTCACTGTGGAAGGCGGTGAAATTTGGGGTAAAAAGTGGATAACAGATTTTCAGGGCCCAACCAAGTTTCAGAAATAGCAACTATAAGAAACGAAGAAAGAACGTTAGCGAAAAACTCGTTTGTCTTCGTGTGCAGACTACGAGAATTCTGGTAGAAAATGTTTACGTTACACGGCACTCTACGCTAGATTTACGTGATCATTTATTTAGCTGGTAATTTATTAGCAACAGTACTATCTCACGAACCACTGCGGTGCAATGCCTGCTATCCTGTTCGTACACTCTTCATCACGCCTGCGTTGTGAGTCGTGCCACAACAGAAAACTAAATTGGGCTCCCTATTTTAGTGCTTCGTTTGCGGGCGAAAGTGGTAAACACTATTACCCGGCTCCATGAAAGTATCGCTTTCAGCGAAAAGTGTTGGTGCAGCGTCCTTGCTTTTTTTTCGTCGACGGTAGCAATATTCTACAGCCAAAAATCACAGCATTTCCAAGGAGTGAATGATGATGAGTGGGGTGAAGCGTCCGTCAGCCCGTCCATGCTTCCGTCCGTTCATTCGTTCTTGCTTCCGTCCGCCCGCGCGGCCATCCGTTCGTCCATCCATGCGTCCGTCCATCCGTCTGTCAGTGCGTCCGTCCGTAAGTTCGTCCATCCGTCTGTCCGTCCGTTCGTGCGTCCATTCGTCCGTACGTTCGTGCGTTTGTCCATCCATCCGTCCGTCTGCTAGTTTGTCTGTCCATTCGTCCGTGCGTTCATCTAGTGGACACTCCAAGTACCGCCATCTCCCATCTCGAATCCCCTGTGGTACATATCCACTCTAGAGCGGGTATGTGTCATTGGTAGCTACCTACTACTACTAGTACCACTACTACATTCATCAGAGGATGGACAGATCCACGCCTTGAGGAGCTTCGCCCTTAAAATGAAAATAAAAAAACAGTCGTAAGAACTATAAAAAGGGAAACGACACCGGCACGTGATATCCCAGTTGCGCTGAACGAAATAACACCAGAACTCATACCATGAATCCACGATGAGGGCTTGCACTGCTGGCGGAGAAGACCGATATTGACGAGAGACGATATTGCAGCATCCAGGGCGTTCACACCTTCCCATGGGTAGGCTGCCGCGTGGGCAGGCTTGCCCTTGAAACGCACTTCAAGCTGCAAGAAGGTGAACGTCATATGTGGTTAGATTAACACTACACGAGTGGTTTATGTTCAAAGGGGTACATCTTGGGCCAGTCAGTGTTCTATATATGAACAGACGTGCAGTGCACATGGAAGCAAGCAGTTGTGAACATCATTACGCTCTGTCCTATGTTTCGCTACAGCACTCATGTAAGCACGACCTGACCGTGCTTACATGCATACTACCAAGCGTTTTGATCGAAAGGCCGTGGACGCCCATCTCGCAGTAGAGATCACATGCATCCTACGACTGCTTCGTAGCCTTTTCAGGACCTTCACCATTGGTAACCCGAATCGTATGGGCGATTTAGAGGGGAAATGTACGGCGCAGAGAATTCGCGAAAAATTCGACAGATCCCACGTACCTGGGAATCGACTTCATGCGAAGCGTGCGGAGGCGAGGTGACCGTGTTGGAATTTTCGTATTGGGTGACACGTCAAGAAATGAGGCTATATAAATGTGCAAATGTTGCACGCCATGACATATGTTCAAGAGTTGCAGATGTTTATATAACCAGTTGTTTGCACTTACGCAACGATGCCAACTGGAAAATGCGTATTAGTGACACGATAAGCTGATATTAAATGCTAATGCTCGCGAAGATGCTGGCCCTGGACACTACTACATGAGTCAACTTCAGCGCACGGCAACTAACCACAATTGACGTTAACCCGACGAGACGGCTGTACCAACGGAGTGCATATGTAATGTTTATAAAATTGGGTAGGCAGCACTGCAACCGCTATTCACGTTTCACGATAATTAGGGTCTATTTGAAAAAAAGATCTGAGACTAGGCGTAGTAGCTCTGTAGTAAAATGCTTGATTGTCACGCAGAATGTTTAGATGCGTTTGCTGCGGGGACGGTAACATTTATTAATTGCACTCGTCGGGTCAACGCTACCGATGTCGGGTGTTTCTTAACGCTCACGCGTAAACATTGCCCATGTGTGTTCTCGTCGATCATTGGTAGATACTAAGTGTCAATCACCCGTGGAACATACCCGCATACCAGCGGCACATGATTTGTGCCGCTCATCAGCTATAGAGAAAAAATGTACTACATATGGATGCTTTTTCCTGGCTGTTTAAAGTTCTCAATGAATAATCTACACTTTTTTGCCTCTCTTTTTCCTTTCCACTCATAAGAAGTGGCGCTGCATTCCACCCGAGACGAAATCGCGCCGCTTGGCAACCCTAAAATTAAGCACCACGCTGTCGAATCTCTGGCGAGGAAAACAAAATCGCATGCTGCTTCTATATACTTGGCTTAATTGCACGCTTAAGCTCACCGCTTGCGACGCTGAGAAAAGAGGCGTTACGATATCGGCGGGAGACGGGTGCGCCATTATGGCCACTTTGATGCCCTCGAGCGCACCATGGTCAATGAGCAGCTGCTTGCCGGCTTTGCCCTCTTCGCCTGGAGTGCCTAGGACCACCAGCTGCGAAGAGGACAGAGGAAAGACGAATCGTTGGCGGGAAATGAACAGAAATTAAGACAGCAAGAATGTTTCACTGTACAGTTTTGGCTAACACCCAGGCATGGAATATTGTAGATACACAAAACACCACAGGGTTCATCACGCATTCACCGAGGACAACTCGAAGGTGAAAGCATCCTATTTAGCAGTCGATATATTCGGCTTCTCTGGCAAGAATGATGTATATATCGAAAGTGTCTGAAGAGCCTCCACTTTTGAACGCGTTGAAAGCTTGTTGCAGCTCTCCTGCTTTTGAAATGCCTCCGCAACCCATTACCGTTTGTACAAGTGACGATTCCATGCAATTACTTCATGTGACTTCATAATGATATTATAAATTTTGCCTTTCATTGAGGTGATAACGGCATCATATTGCCGCTCATGCTGTCGCCGGTGCTGAATTTTTGCGTATGAAGAGGCAACTAACAATAAGAACAAAATAGCGGTGAAGCACAATCAGCAAGCATTCTAAAATCATGAATTGTAGAGTGCCACTCTCCTTCGAAATGATGGTAGAAACAGCTGCATCTTGCCTGCGGTACTTACCTACGGAGCAGAAACCTGAAGGCTTACCAAGAGGGTTCAGCTTAAGCTGAAGACTACGCTGCGACCGATGGAAAGGAAAATGATAAGTGTAGTCTTAAGAAACAAGAAGACTGGGACAGGGAACAAAATGGGGTTAAGGATATCTTAGCTGCAATCAACAATAAGAAATGGACATGGGCGGGGCACGTAGCAGGTAGGCAGGATAACCTCTGGTCATTAAGGGTAACTGACTCGATTCTGAGAGAAGGCAGACGCCCGAAGGGGAGACAGTAAGTTGGGCGGGCAGATGAGATTAGTAACTTTGCGGGTATAAAGTGGCAGCAGCAAGCACAGGATGACTGGCGGGACATGGGAGATGCCTTTGTCCTGCAGTTGACATAGTCAGACTGATGATGATGAAAGCAACCAAGGCGTTCGCATTCATAAAGAAATGAAACGTTTGATTATCTTCAATATTCGCTTGGACGGAATAACAAAACCTACAGCTGCGTGGAAGCAGTTGAAGTGGATTATTGCCGAGTGCCCGTCGGGGTAGATTAGGGATCAGCAAGAACTTTAGACGGAGCGCCAGTTTGTACGAAGTCTACTCAGTGGGAGCCAGAGGCAAATTGCGTAAAATTTGGAGGGGGGGGAGGTGTTTAAAGAGAAAGAAAAAAAAAGACTCATACTCTAGAAACGTGGAAAAGACATCCCACTTATTTTCTGCACGCATGTGACAGTGTTCCGTTGTACAAACTTAGGTTACAAGTTCATACCCAATTTGAGGTCAAAAATGCCATGTTGGCCTTCAGGACGTGAGTAGGAGAGAAGAGGTGTTCTGGCGCCGTGCCAGGAACCACATAACACTGCCTGGCGGACTACATGTTTCCCGCGGGCCATGCGTTGCGCACACCTAGCGTATTATTATTGCTCATTTTTTGCACAAAACTACGTACGAGCGTCGGAAAACTCACTGCTAAAGTTTGTTTTGATTACAGCGACGGCACACGAAACTCTCTCAGAAAATGAACGAGGGGTCGGCTGGCAACGGCGTTACACGGCCGATCCCTAATAGGCGCGGCAACAACCGGTGAGACCGGTACACACCCCAATCACTGATTAGAACTGTAATGAAGAATAACATTATTTTTCCATTTGAAATAATAGCGGCCGTTTCAAAATTAATTTTTTGCGTCTTTGTTTTTATTGTATCAATTATTTGTCAACTTGTCGCACTTGAATTGCTGCCTACTTCAGTGAGAAACAAATTGACATCATAGAGCGTCAAATAATGCCGCTGGTAGAAGCCTACAAAAACTTTGCATAAATAAATAAACCAATCGAAAGGAAATACCCTTTAAAGCATGCCATGTTAATCCTGTTAGCATTAGCACTGCCTTACCTGGTCACTATGGGTGATAGTCGTAATGCGGTGACTATGGTCTATACGATGTGTATTAGTAGGAATTCACCTTTCCACGAAAGTCCTCGGATGTCTGCATCACCTCCTGCACGGCGAGAGCGGCGCCGATGGACGCCTCGGCGATGAGGTTGTGCCCGCAGCCGTGACCGATTTCTGGGAGGGCGTCGTACTCGCAGAGCAGAGCTACGCACGGCCCTGTAAAACGTTTGAAACGCAGCAAATATGCGAATAGTCAGATGATGAGTGAGTGAGTGAGTGAGTGAGTGAGTGAGTGAGTGAGTGAGCGAGTGAGAACAACTTTATTATGGTCCAGTGCAGACGCTGAGGTTGCCACGCGTCACCCGGCTACTCCCACGTGGGGACCGACGGGTCTAGCCTGACGGCCCTGTCGCGGGCACACTGGACGGCCAGGATTTGGTCATGAAGTTCTGGGCTGTGCAGAAGCGCATCCCACTCGGGTTTGCTATAATTCAGTCCAAGCGACCTGCACTCCCAGAGCATGTGTGCTAACGTAGCGGTCTGCCCGCAAGCGGCGCAAGCGGCATCGGGGAATTTGTGAGGATAAATTGCATTTAGGTATGCTAACGACGGGTACGAATGGGTTTGAAGTAAGCGCAACGAGACGGCCTGTGCTCTATTGAGTTTTGAATGTGGCATCGGGAATGCCCGCCTCGCATGTAGTAATACTTGGTAATCTCGTTGTGTGTAGTAGGTGTGTCTTATGTCCCCACGTCGTCGGCACTGGAGCCGTCGCCAAGGTCGAGAGCAGCGCGGTCAGTGAGTGCGCGCGCTGCTGTGTGGGCCGACTCATTCGGGTTCAGTGCAACGCCGTTTACGGAGCCGACATGCGCGGGGAACCAATGTATGGTGTGAGGGACAATCGTATCGCTGGTGGAGCTGTTCAAGATCCTGGGTGCCTGTGTTGGTATGCGACCCTTTTAAAAGGCTCTGTCAGATGATTCGACTTAGAAGAAATTAGTCTGTTCACGAGAAAGCGATTAGACTTCGAGGCTGTGGCAAATGGGCGGGTCTTGTCGCAGTGTATTAGTCAGAAAACACAAGCGTTTTTCGTCGAATATATATTCAAAACCGTAATTGGTATGAACCTGCCCTCAATCGAGTTCCGGTGCAAATTTATTTCTTTGACACGAACGTGTTTTCTGCTGCCGTCAATCAAGAACTCACAGGTATCATTCACAGAAAGAGGTCACCAACATTACACAGAAGCTGCGTGACATATCTTCATTCATTTGCTGTTTAATGAATCGGTCTCTCAATTCCCTACTGCTTCCACATCCTCTTTGCTGGCTTCCACTTTACTGCTTAAAGAAGTATCCCTCAAGAGTACCCCTTAAAGAAGCCTGATCAAGAATGATCGCCGGAATGGTGGACATAGTGTGCATCTTTCCCGGTTACCTGAAGAAAGAGCCACAGGCCCAAGAAGATGCGCTGCTTCGCGTGCGTCGGAAAATTAGGCGATTGTCGAAGCTGCGAAGGATATTCTATCAATTGAGATTACAAAAAGGGGGCGCTCGGTACACTGCCGATATATGTGAAAGCGGATATCTACTTTTTTTAAAGGAAGAGGTGTCTCTCTTAGATTGAACGATCCTCTTCCAGAAAGAGAGATGACGCTACGCCCATATAGTCTAACACTGAGAACTCTCTGGCTCTCGCATGATGGTACAGATACAGGTGCAGCATATATGTTTATGCCAAGAAAACGCAAAGGTGCTCGTTCAATTGAATCTAGATGCACCGGCCATGACCACCATGTAGTAAAAACTTTCCCGTGGGGACCTACCGAATGGCAACAAGTATTCGTGCCATTTGTATATTTTTCCTATTATAGTAGCAGCGCTGAATAATTTGCTTTTCGGAAAAAAGCGGCTATAACTCGTTGCTTCGTTTTCCTGATTCTGCGCTTGCATATGAATACAATACATTGTGGCATTGCTGAAACTCAGCTCTGCGAGCCGCACGAAGCTTAGCTGATTAGTTTTGAATCTCTGTGAGAACAGTTCAACTGGTCGTACTAGAGATAGATGGGTTTGTTTGAAGACGTTCAAGAAGCAACCATATCTTTGTATGCGGTCGTATTTTTCTTTGATTCACCTCACCTCGTTTGCCTACACACTTCACTTCAAGGAGCCATGCAACACTTTATAGTAGCCATAGAATGGGTTAATTCAATTAAAATATTGCCACACAAATAGACCACTGCAAAAAGCTTTAGAATATGTCCAGTAAGAGCGGAGTTACAAAAATTTCTCACACGCTCCAATTGCATTCTCTCTTCTCTCGTCCAGGAAAGCACTGGAAGCTAAGGAGTAAGAGATAGCACGGGAAAAAAAAACTAATCCATGCATGACTGGTGACCTTGAGCACTTTCTCTCTCTCTCTCTCTCTCTCTCTCTCTATATATATATATATATATATATATATATATATAATATAGTCAAGTAGATCCTCCATGAGCGGTTACAACGTGGTTTATTTCGACGTTTCGGCCTAGAGTCTGGCCTTCATCAGGATCCTGATGAAGGCCAGACTCTATGCCGAAACATCGAAATAAACCACGTTGGGACCGCTCATGGAGGATCTACTTAACTATACGCAACGCTACGGCCACTCAACCACCATGCCTGCCTATACGTATATATATATATATATATATATATATATATATATATATATATATATATATATATATATATATATGACAAAGCAGGCGTTGAAATAAAGACGAACTGGAACTGGACAGGGGTAGGCCGGCGACGTAGCACGTGGGCAGGATAGCCGCTGGTCATTAAGGGTAACTGATCGGATTATCAGAGAAGCAAACACATGAAGGGGAGACAGAAACTTAGGTGGACCGATGGGATTAACCCGTTCACAATTATTACATGACAGCAAAATACAGAAGACTGGGTTGCTTGTTGCTTGACACAGATCACGCGAGAGGCCTATGCCCTGCAGTGGTCGTGAGCAGGCTGATGATATATATATATATTATATATATATATATATATATATATATATATATATATATATATATATATATATATATACTTGCTTGTTTTCAAACACGCTACACGCTAATTTTCAGTGTGATCGCGCGTGTATGCGTGGACAAGTCGCGACCTCCCATGGCGGCCCCGCAGCAATGACCGAGTGGGCCATGCGCTAATTCACCGATTGCGGATAAACTGGCGGTTAAGAGGGATGTTTGAGCTTGTATGGTCATTTCTCGACACAAGAGAAAGCAATTTTCTAGCTGGATTTCAGAACTCATTCCAGGCCGCATTTCGTGCTATAATAGTTGGCTCGCGTGAACGCGGGAGCTCTGGCTACCGATGGGCAGCGTCTCCTGACCACGACGAAAAAGGGTTGTGGGGCCCCTTTCACGCTCAGTAGCAGAAATTTGCTCAATGCAAAAGTTTACGAAACCGTTATGTTAGGCGCGTCACGGAGGAAGAGTGGTTAGGTATGGTGCTCAGCGGCTGACTCGAAGGTAGCGGTTTCGTTCCCGGCAGAATGCTTTGAAACACAAAGGAAGAACGTTTAAGGGCGAAACTCCTTATAGCGGCACCCGTTCGTCCCCCGTAGTATGTAACAAGTATAATATTTTGACCTCCAAGGTGGTGCCGGTGAGAGACTTCTTCTATGCGTTGTTGAACAATAAAAAATAGTGCTCAATGTACATGTAAATGGCTGATAATAGGGAATGAGAGACAGGAGCATTCGGCTTTTAGTTAACGCGCAGGCTGCGATCACCATTAGCAGCCATTGGCATGTACATTGAGCACTATCTGACAAGAAAGGGTTGCTACGTTATACTCGCTGGGTGTAACCTCCTTAGCTTTAGAAAGGTTTAGCGAGCGTTGAGCCGCAGTGCCATGAATACAATGAACTTGTATATACCATGAATGAACTCGAGGTGGTTAAAAATGGGAAGTAGATACGAAGCGCAAGTCGTAAGAAAGTAAAAGCCGAATTCTCCGCCTCTCATTTCCCATTAGCAGCCATTGGCATGTACATTGAGCACTATCTGACTGAAAAAGTTTGCTACGTCATACTCGCTGGGCGTAACCTCCTTGGTTTTCGAAAGGTTTAGCGAGCGTTCGGCCGCAGTGCCATGAATACAGTGAACTAGTATATACCATGAACTCGAGGTGGTTAAAGGTGGGAAGTGGACCCGAAGCGCAAGCCGTAAGAAAGTGTGCATGTGCCACCTCTCGTTTAGTCCTTGGAATGTCCGCTGGATGGCGGTGCTTCTATATGGGGAATATATGATGAAAAGATGCGAGATGGTGGTACTTGGAGTGTTGAATAGATGGACGAACGGACACATAGACAGATGCATGGATGGACGCATGAACGGACGCAGGGGCGGCTGCATGGACGAACGCAGGGACGGACGCACGAACAGACGCACGCACGGACGGGCTGATGGACGCATGGACGGTCACACTGACGGACGCATGGACGGACAGAAGCAAGAACGAATGGACGGACGAATTCTTCACCCCACTCTCCATCATTCACTCCATGGATATGCTGCCATATTTTTAAAGAGGTGCTTGGGACTTGTGTGTTTAAAAAAGTGGTTAACGATTTAGAGTGCTTAGTACTCTACTATGGGAGAGCTGAATGCCGTCCCAAGAATATAAGGCTTGATGTGTGCTTGGAAAAAGTGTTTAACGATTTCGAGTACGTTGTACTCAGCTATGGGAGAGCTGTTACTTTGAAACATTAAATACAGTGCAAGAACAAAACTCGGGAGAAAGCTCGTCACACAAACGCTGATTGCATTCTTCCGGTTCTCTTTGTGACTCCAGTTCTTTCACTGGTTTTTCTTGGACGTGAATGGACATGAGGCAAAACAAAACTAACATCTCCTATTTATGTGTCATTCAATCACACAGTGATTAAATCCGTTAATCTGAACTCACCAATTGATCCCGCTGGAGCGTCGAATTCCGCCCTGAAGGCAGTCTGCAAGCAGTACTGCCGCTGTACAGAAAAGCCTTTCCGTTCGAGGAACTCGCACAGTTTGTCGTGAGCCAAGACTTCTTCCAATGCCAACTCGGGGTTCTCGAACAAGAAACGACTCAGCTCCCAGAGTTCTTTCGAATGGTCCTCCACCACAGTGTTCACTGTGGGGGCGAAATCGGTGGCAGACATGCCTATTTAGATGTCCAAGAATAGGCAAGACAGACTGGCCAAGTCTGAATTTTAGTTTTCTGAATCTGCGGTTTGATATCCCTTACGACCGCACGCTATTGGATGCACTATATGAGGGATTTGGGCACTTAAGTCGTACAGAGCTTTCTGTAGTCTATTTTAGTTTGCCCTTGAGTCTGACTGATTTTATAAGGAACAAAGAAAAAGGTACTTTGTGCCCGTGATTTCTACAACTTCCTCTCTCTTTGTGCACGTCAGTTTCCGGGCACAAGCGATGGATATAATGTCGATGGTGCCAGATCACACAAAATAAAACAAAGATTTAACTCGAATCCTGAATGCACAGCTGTTCTCGGATGACAAGTCCCCAGTGCCAGTGCTGCACTGACAGGCAAAATTTACTATAAATCGCTGAAAACAGGATGAGACCCCAATTATTTCGCGCACGTCGGAACAGACCTAGACACCAAAATTGAGACACATTTTTTCTCCACACGTACTTCACTGGTTTGCCGGCACACAGACCTATGTGATTTAAGGAGTTATTGTGTGGCGGCAGAAACACGGGAGCCGTGTATGAGGAATGCTGTCGTTAGAGGCTCAACAACAATTTAACCATCTCCTCAAGGGATCCACTCAAAGAGATTAACATGACAATTTTATTCGACCTGCATTTCAATCAAACTGCTTTGCTCAGGAGCCAAAGCTATGAACCATTGTTACAGTAGAAGCCAAGTGGATAACCGCGGCCGTAAAATTCTCTGAAATGAAAAAATAAAAGACCAAGACCTAGTTTTCACTACAAGGAGTGATATACGCTTACCGCGGGTTATGTATTGGGCTCCCTAACTTTAAGCACAATAACAGTAGCGTGGCATAATAAGTTTTAAAGCTTAAAAATTACACAAAGGCAACTGCACAAAGATGACTCGTTCAAATATGACTTCTAATAAACTGCACGCGATCATCATTCAGCGAGACAATTTTCTGCAGACTTTTTAAACAAACTGCCAGACAGAAGAACGGACGATTCAAGGTTTGCCGATAAAAACCCTCCGGAGCTTCGCCCCATTCATCATCATTCACTCCGTGAATATGCGGTATTTTTTTTAAATGCGAAGCATTTCTTAGTGAACTTCGGCGACTTTGAGCGTATCTATCTATATATCTAGCCGCTTACGTTTGGGTGCTCTCATGGTCACCCCGTTAACATGGCGTTAACCAGAATTAGCATGGAAGGGTAAGATGTTTTGACGAATACAATGCGCTGCTCAATACATGAATAATGTCACAATCCCGTCGCGTACGTCATCAGACATTCTCGCCAAACAGTGACACATACCCACGGGCGGGTTTGTGCTGCTGGTATGCGGGTATGTGCCACAGGTGATTGACACTTAGTATGTACCTAGGATCGATGAGAACACACATAGGCAATTATAACGCTCGAGCGTTAATAAATTCATAAAATTGGTAGCGTGGACCCGACGAATGCAAAGAATAAATGTGAGAGTCCCAGATGGAATCGAACTGAAGCATTCTGTGTGACAATGAAACATTTTACCACGCAGCTACGCCAGGTCTTAGAACTATTTTCATATATATAGACGCTAATCTTTCTGAAACGTCAACAGTGGTTGCAGTGCTGCCTACCCAATTTTATAAACATTACATATGTACTACTTTGACATAGCTGTCACGTCGGGTTAACGTCAATTGTGCTTAGTTGCCATGCGCTGAAGTTGATTGATGTAGCAGTGTCCAGGGCCAGCATTTTCCCGAGCATCAGCGCTTCATCTCAGCTTCTGGTGTCGCTAATATGCATGTTCCAGTTGGCATCGTTGCGCAAGTGCAAACTGGTTATATAATCATCTGAACTTCTTCATATATCTGTGCGTGCAACATTTGTACATATTGCCGCATTCAACCTGCAGAGGAGAGCTCGCACAGCCAGAGAGGAAGACGAAGCTTTTGCCCGGTCCTCTTTACGAGCGCCTTTCATTAAGTAATACCGACCTTCAATCATTATACCAGAGTCTACAAAATTATCTCAATATGATAGAAAGATGGCTTAAAAATATTCATATGACCCTGAACGTAAAGAAAAGTGTGCTCCTTGCATTCTCTTTTCTGCAGCCTATCAACATCTCGTTAATGTACAGTAATGAGCTCATTCCGCAGGCGAATTCCCTTAAATATTTGGGCATCATATATAATGACACATTAAATTGGAGAAGTCACATTGATGATGTGTACTCCAAGGCAACACGGGTCATGGGGTGGCTACGGAAGCTTGCAAACCGTAAAGCGGGTTTAAGAAGAGATGTGCTAATAATGATATATAAACTTTATGTGCGGCCCATCATGGAATTCGGATGTGTATTGTTTTCTGGCAGCGCAGCCTATAAAATGAGACCCCTAATACTGCTGGAAAGAGAAGCGTTGCGTTTGTGTCTGGGTCTACCAAAGTTTGTTGCAAATAACGTGTTGTATATGGAAGCTCGCCTACCTTCTCTGCTAAATAGGTTTAAAATTCTTACTGTGCAAGCATTCTTAAAGATATACAGTTCACACCGAAGACTCTCATTTTACGCTTTCATTCAAGAACCGACTTTATTTTTCGAAACCCATTGGTCGCGACTACACACCCCGCAAATAGTATTTGCACAAGCGCTACTAAAGCAACTGAATGTAAAAATTAGACATATTGGTCCAATACACAACCTAAAGTCAATGCTTAGCATACAATTCGATGATATATTTCCTCATAACGCGAAACAATTGGCATATAGGTATTTAAATGACCAGTTAGCAGATTATCTAGCCCACCTAGAGATAAGCAATATCATAGCGACTGATGCATCTGTGTCAAAAGAAAAGGCTGGGGTTGGCATCTTCTCTCCTTCTTTGGACTGGTCCTTTTCGATTCGACTCCAAGATTATACCCCGGTATTCATGGCAGAATTATTGGCCATTGTTCTTGCCCTACGCAAATTACCCTCAAGCGAATCATTAGCAGTTATCATTACAGATTCGTTATCAGTTTGTAATGCACTTTCTGCGGCAGTAAATTCAGAGCTGATGAATACGTTTCGGCATTTAGTACCGAAAAACGTAAAAAAAACTGCATTTGCTATGGGTACCAGGCCACCGCGGATTATATTTGAACGAAATGGCGGACTCTTTAGCAGCAGTATCCCTGGGTGGGCCCACCATCCCAGTTTTGCCAGATACGGCTTACGTAACCGCGCTAAGGTTCCGAAATGCTTGCCTGCAATGGGGAAAAGGTAATTTGGATAAATTCAAAGATTTCGAGCATTTGAGCTATTGCTTGAATAAACAGTGGTGTGTATCTCGCCAGTTAGAGGTCACTTATACCAGATTGCGCTGTGCAGTTCCACAACTAAATTATTACCTTAATAAAGCTCAGCTCAAGGCGTCACCGCTATGCATTTGGTGCAACGAAATTGAAACAATTGAACATTTCTTTTTATTCTGTCATCGTTATTCTTATCAGAGAAAAAGATTTTTAGTAGCCCCATTACAAAAGCTAGGAATACAAGTAAATTTACCAGTAATTTTATCACTTGGCGGAACTTCATTTGGTTACTGCCACAGGGATGTATGCTCCGCTGTGTTTGATTACATCAACGCAACTAAAAGATTACCATGCTAGTGAACTACTACCTTTTCAGATCTTTAGTTTATAATTCGTAGTTATGTCTTTCAAAAACAAAAGATGGTTTGACCGCTTGCTCAGCACACATTTTTGTTTTTTGGTAGTATTATTTTAAGCTACTTTTTCAGATTGGCTTCATTTTCAGTTTAGTTTCATTTAAGTATCCTGCCGCCCGGTTCTTGGCCAATCCCCCTTTGTGGGTAAGCGCCATCCATCAGAGGTCATCAGCATCAGCATCAGCATCATTTTTAATTAAAGTGAGCTCTTCTATATCGGACTCCTGCTGTGTCTGCGTCGTGACACTGGTGGAGGAGCTGGGTACATGTCCAGGACACCTTCCAACAGCCCGGGATCTAGTCCACATAGACTTCCGCTCGTCGAAACACCCGTTCACCGCGCCAGCCGCCGCCTGTTAGGCCTGAGCCCAGAGTTCGGTCCTCGGACGGAAAACATGACCGCGCCGGGAAGCAGTTGCCCAACCATGACGAGCCCAAGCACGACACAGGTGACTGTTTTCACCCTTAAAAATCCTGTGGACTTCCATGGCAACACATATGAGGACGCAGATGACTGGCTTGAGGAGTTCGAGCGCACAGCCAACGTTAACGGATGGAACGCCGCACAGAAGTTGGGGTACGTGTATTGTGTGCTTAGAAAAAGTGTTTAACGATTTAGAGTACATCGTACTCTACTATGGGAGAGCATAATGCCGTCCCGATTTCCCAGCGCTGTTGTATTTCCCTCTTCAAGACGGGGCTCGCACGTGGTTCACGAATCGCGTGTGGTCAACGTGGGACGAGTTCCGGCGGAAGTTCCTGGACACCTTCGCAAACACCGAAAGGCGGGAGCATACACAACGACTCCTCGAATCATGGTTTCAAAAGCCCAACGAGTCTGTTGCTATGTTTGTTGAGGACATGGCTCGTCTCTTTCATCGAGCCGATCCCGATATGTCCGAGAACAGAAAGATCAGCCACCTCATGCGTGGTGTTAAAGAGCAGCTGTTTGCTGGTCTCGTACGGAACCCACCTTCAAGCGTCGGCGAATTTTCGAAGGAGGCGACCACCATCGAAAGCGCGCTACAGCTACGGTACCGCCAGTACGACCGTCCAAACAACAGCGGAAAAATCAGCGCAACGCCGTGACCACTGTGACACCTGACGAGCGTTCTTTGCGTGACCTGATACGCGAAACTGTGCAAGAGAGGTGAAGAAGCTCGCCGCCACACCGAATGACTGCGCGATTGCGTCGGTCACAGAAGTTGTTCTCCAAGAAATAAGGCAAGCGCGTTCACTTCCCGAGCCGAACACTGAAATAGTTAGGCCAACATATGCAGATACTCTGCGTCGACAGCCTAGATCTAACGTGCCGCCACCTCAGCAGTACCACCAGCAACAGCCGCCGACAGTGCCTTGGTACTACAGGGAAGCGTCGACGCCGATGCGACCCCCACTCCGCAAAACCGACATATGGCGTACCCCTGACTACAGGCCCCTGTGCTTCCATTGTGGGGAAGCAGGCCACATCGTGCGGTATTGCCCTCATCGCGTTGCCGGGTACCAAGGATTTCCGTTGTTATGCCTGCGAGCCCACAGCGAACGGCCGTGCCTCTGAAAAAGGCAATCTGTGTCAAGGCCAGCCGCGAGCCCGCCTGACGCGATCAACAACTCAACGGCGTCAGCACGCCACGGCGCCTTTCTGTCGGCGCCTCTCTTGCGCCCACGTGCAGTGAGTCAGCGCACGTGCCAGCGAGCCCGTCGAGTAAACAACGGGCGTCTTCATGTCTGGGGGGTCTGACGCATTGCGCGGCGACCCCATTGGAGGAGTCTGCCCTGACGACCAGCGGCGCTTCTGGTTGGACATTTGAGTTGGACCCGGTGCATATAAAAGAAGCCCTGCGGCGCGTCGCGATCGGGCGGTCCTAGGGAAAGCTGACATGTGTGTCAGAGCGGACCCGTTTGAGAGCAGACCTATGTGTTAGAGAGGAGAGCTCGGCTCTTCGAGTCTCTGTCGGCCCCAGTGCCGAATTTGTAACGCCTCTGTATATATGCTGTACATAAACCTTGTTTAACTCACCGTCGTCTCGTCCGCTCGTCTATCAGCTCTGCGCAGAAGCAGTCGCGAGCTGAGAAACCTACGCTACCAAAACGACTGGTGACCTTCCCGGCGGAGTTCGAAGCAGTGGCGCCTTCGGGACCGTGTTGGCGTCGCCGTCTTTCGCAACACCGTCCACTACCCCTCGGCGCTATTTCGACGGAAGACGCAACGTTGAAACGAGCATGACGATACCGCGGGACGTTTCTCCTGGGTTCCGGTCACGCTCGCCCTCCCCAGGTTATTTTCCCCAATCTAATAGAGGTAGCACCACGGACAAAGCGAGAGGAAGATCTCCCAGTCCACGCCGGGGAAACTAAAAGCAGCGACCTTAGGGGGAAGGTTGCGAGTTGCCAAAGATTTGAAAATCCCCCATTACCACCGCACGAAGTGCCGCACATTTCGAATGAACCGACGAAAGACGAGATTGTCACCGCCGACATTACACTTTCAATTGACGGTCACGACGTGACCGCACTGGTCGACACTGGTGCGGACTTTTTAATAATGAGTGCGAATCTGGCCGACAAACTCAAGAAGGTAACAATGGAATGGACGGGGCCGCAAATTAGAGGAGCCGGAGGCCAGCTGCTGACGCCTACCGGAAAGTGCACCGCACGAATCAAGATCGGGGATTCATCATTCGTGGCAACCTTCGTTATTCTTTCTGAGTGTTGTAAACAGGCCATCTTGGGTATGGATTTCTTGCGGGAGTACGGTGCCATCATAAATATACTGGACGGTGTACTGACCTTCTCAGCGGACCATAGCGCAGCGCTGCAGCGCAAGCCCATGCGCGTGATTGACGACGTGACTATGCCACCGTTGTCATGCCGCCTCGTCTCTGTCACGAGTAACACGCAGCATACTGGAGAAGGTGTCGCGGAACTAATATCGACGCTTTTACTCTCTCGTGGAATCGCTATTGCCAGAAGTCTCGTCAGTGTAGTGTCTGGGCAAGCAGAGGTCCTGTTGACAAACTTCAGCAACGAGCGTCGACACATTACAGTGGGTACCACAGTTGCATACTTCGAAGAAATTGTAGAATTCCGCGAGTGCTTCGCAGTACAACAGGCAGAGACGCCGGCCGCTTCAACACCACTGCCTGTCGACGTGAGCACAGATTTATCGCCAGCGCAGAGGCAGAGTCTTCTAGATATTCTCGGCCAGTTTGAAGATTGTTTTTCGTCGACCTCGAGGGTAAATCAAACGCCACTGACAAAGCACCGAATTATAACGGAAGAGACGGCAAGACCAATTCGACAAAACGCATACCGCGTGGCACCGAAAGAACGCGTAGAAATCCAAGAACAAGCGCAGAAAATGCTCAATGATGACATCATTCAGCCGTCAAAAAGCCCTTGGGCATCACCGGTAGTGCTAGTTAAGAAGAAAGACGGCAGCTTACGCTTCTGTGTGGACTACCGCAAGCTGAACCGCGTGACAAAGAAAGACGTATACCCACTACCGCGTATTGACGATTCACTTGACAGGTTGAGGCATGCACGCTTCTTCTCGTCGATGGACCTGAAAAGCGGTTATCGGCAAATTGAGGTCGATGAGCGGGACAGAAAAAAGACTGCTTTTGTTTTGCCTGACGGGCTTTACGAGTTTAAAGTCTTGCCCTTCGGATTGTGCTCAGCCCCAGCAACATTTCAGAGACTGATGGATACCGTCCTATCAGGCCTTAAGTGGCAGATGTGTCTGGTATACCTCGACGACGTCATTGTTTTTTCACCAACATTCGAGGAACATCTAAGACGGCTGCTGTTAGTATTTCGAGCAATACGGTCCGCTGGCTTATCGCTGAAACCTGAAAAATGTCATTTCGGTTTCAAGGAACTCCGATTCTTAGGACATGTGGTGAGCCATGAAGGTGTTCGTCCGGACCCCGACAAGATCGACGCCGTCCGAAAATTTCCGGTGCCAAAAGAAAAGAAGGCTGTAAGACGTTTTCTTGGCCTTTGCGCCTACTACCGCAGGTTTATCGCCAATTTATCGCACATTGCGTCGCCCTTAACACGCATAACGAGAGACGATGTTCCATTTTTATGGGGCGAAGAGGAACAAGCAGCATTTGACGGTCTACGACAGCGCCTGCAGACACCACATGTGCTTGCTCACTTTGACGAGGACGCTCCAACCATGATCCACACTGATGCCAGTAACGTAGGTTTAGGCGCTGTACTCGTCCAGTGGTAAGACTCAGCCGAGACAGTGATTGCATATGCAAGTAGGACGCTTTCCCGTGCCGAGTCCCATTATTCCACAACGGAAAAGGAATGTCTTGCTGTAGTATGGGCAGTTCTCAAGTTTCGCCCATACCTCTTCGGCCATCCCTTCCACGTAGTCAGCGACCACCACTCCCTTTGCTGGCGGACCAACTTGAAGGACCCATCCGGTCGGCTAGCGCGGTGGAGCTTACGCCTACAAAAATTCGATATGATGGTCGTCTATAAGTCGGGACTCTGATGCTGATTGCTTATCCAGGTCGCCTATAAAGCAAGATGATGTCTCAGAAGATGATGACATGGCATTTTTAGGAGTGGTCGACACAGTCACCATTTCGTCTAAGCAGAAAGAAGACAGTGAGTTGCTTCCTCTTATCAATTTTCTTAACGGCATGTCTACAATCGTTCCCAAGATATTTGCAAGGAGCCTGCCATCATTCTGCTTGCGCAGTGGTGTCCTATACAAGAAGAACTTTGCCTCCAGTGGAAATGCCCACTTACTTGTCGTCCCGACATCCATTCGCGATGAGATCCTGAGCGCTTGCCACGATGAGCCTACCTCCGGCCACCTCGGATACACGCGCACATTGGCCAGAATCCAACAGAAGTACTACTGGTCGAAGCTTCCAGGCACTGTAAAGCATTACGTCCACACGTGCCTCAATTGTCAACGACGAAAATCGCCACCTTTAAAACCAGCCGGATTGTTGCAACCAGTTCAAGTGCCCACCATCTTTTGCACAAATCGGAATGGACATCCTTGGACCATTTCCGACTTCGTATACTGGAAACAAGTGGGTAATGGTCGCTACGGACTATCTTACTCGCTACGCAGAAACAAAGGCTTTATCAAGTGGAACCGCAGTAGAAGCGGCACGATTTTTCATTGAAAATATCGTTCTGAGGCATGGTGCTCCTAGAATTATAACAACAGACAGAGGTACCGCTTTCACGGCCATGCTCCTTAAGTCAGTGCTTGAGTTGAGTGGAACAGCGCATCGAAAAACTACCTCCTACCACCCACAAACCAACGGCTTAACAGAACGCCTCAACAAGACAATTGCTGATATGCTCAGTATGTACATCGACGTGGATCATAAAAATTGGGACGACGTTCTACCATACGTGACGTTTGCCTATAATACGGCGCAGCAGGAAACTACACGGAGCACGCCATTTAGTCTTCTTCATGGCCGTGAGTGACGACAATGCTTGATGCCAAGCTGCTGCACGACTGCGAGGATACAGACACGGATGTTCAAGCCTTTACCCAACGAGCTGAAGAGGCACGGCAGCTAGCACGCGTGCGAATCGCCCGACAGCGGAGTTACGACGCACAACGTTATAACCTGCGACACCGATACGTCACTTATCAACCAGGCGAAAAAGTGTGGGTCTGGAGCCCTATATTCGCCGACGCGGCCTTTCTGAAAAGTTACTGAAGAAGTACTTTGGTCCCTACAATGTTATACGGCGCCTAAGTGACGTGAATTATGAGGTCATCCCTGACGGTTCCTCGCGAGCTCATAAATCTGAAATCGTACACGTTGTGCGGATGAAGCCATATTGCAGTGAGCCAGTTGCGTAATACGCCAACTACATACACCGCGTATTCTGTAGCCGAGCATCGGGTCGATGCTCTTCCTGGAGGGAGGCAAATGCCGCATTCAACCTGCAGAGGAGAGCTCGCACAGCCAGAGAGGAAGACGAAGCTCTTGCCCGGTCCTCTTTACGAGCGCCTTTCATTTTTAATTAAAGTGAGCTCTTCTCTATCGGACTCCTGCTGTGTCTGCGTCGTGACAATATACTTAGCGTCATTTCAAGACGTGTCGCTCAATAAAAATTTGCAACATGGTCACCTTTCCCCCGCATGCTTCGCATAACGTCGATTCTCATTACGTGGGATCTGCCGATTTTTTTTTATTTCTGAAAGTGTTTCACAACATACACGACGTGATTTTGACTTTATTCATCTCATGACCAGCGAGTTGTTCTCGACAAACTACCTTACTTTCCCGTATTAATTTAGGTGTACCCCAAGGTAAAGGGTTGATCATGAGAGCACCCAGACATAAACAGATAGATAGATAGATAGATAGATAGATAGATAGATAGATAGATAGATAGATAGATAGATAGATAGATAGATAGATAGATAGATAGATAGATAGATAGATAGATAGATAGATAGATAGATAGATAGATAGATAGATAGATAGATAGATAGATAGATAGATAGATAGATAGATAGATAGATAGATAGATAGATAGATAGATAGATAGATAGTGGGGAATACTGGACACACTAGGTGTGGAAGATGGAGTCACTAATCTTTTAAAGGATATCTATAAAGGTAACAAGGTAGTTATAAAGTGAGAAAAACAGGTATCGAAGCCCACAGAGGTAAAACGGGGGCTTAGGCAGGGGTGTCCTTTGTCACCCTTGTTATTCGTGATGTGTCTACAAGGATTAGAGGCCAAATTAAAGGGAAGTGGACTTGGCTTCAACCTCTCTTTCGTCAAACAAGGAAAACTCATTGAACAGGCACAACCAGCGTTGACGTACGCACATGATACAGTGCTAATGGTCGAAAACAAGGAAGATTTGCAGAGATTGATGGACATCTGCGGTAATGAGGGAAATAGGCTAGATTTCAGATTCAGTAAGGAAAAATCAGCAGTCATAGGTTTTAATATAAATGAAGGTAGTGGGCTCAGAATACAGGAGGTCACGCTAGAGATAACACAAATACAAATATTTGGGCATATGGATAAGAAATGGGACCGAGTGCCTAAGGGAACACGAAATATGCGTGACGACTAAAGGTAACAGGAATGCAGCAGTGATGGAAAATAGGGCACTGTGAAATTACAATAGGTATGATGTTGTGAAAGGAATATGGAAAGGGGTCATGGTTCCTGGTCTGACGTTCGGCAATGTGGTCTTGTGCATGAGATCACAAGTTCAAGCAAGATTATAAATTAAACAACGTGGAATAGGTATGCTTGCCTTAAGAGCTCATGGTTATACACCAAATCAGGGAGCACAAGGTGATATGGGATGGACGTCATTTGAGGGCAGGGAAGCTAGCAGCAAGATAAAATTTGAGAAGTGATTGAGAGAAATGGGGGAGGAGCGTTGGGCTAGGAAGGTTTTCAGCTACTTGTACATGAAGAATGTCGATACAAAATGGCGGAAGCGAACCAGAAAATTGACTGGTAAATGCTTGGAAAACAGCAGGGGGCCAAACCAAAAAGAATCATCTGTTAAGGAGAAGGTGAGGGAAGCCGAGACCGATATGTGGAGAATTAGCATGATTAAGAAGTCCGCACTAGAAATCTATCGAACTTTTAAGCAGGAAATAGCCAAGGAAAGGATCTATGATAATACTCGGGGTAGTTCTCTACTGTTTGAGGCCAAGTCGGGAGTATTGCGAGCCAAGACATATCGGGCCAAATACGAAGGGGTAGACACGGTATGCAGTGTGGGTGCAGAGGAGAAGGAAACTGCCGGACACTTGATAATGTTATGTAAAGAGCTTCACCCTATAGTTCAGGATGATGGCGCAGAGTTTTTCAAAGCACTAGAGTTTAGGGACAGGGAAAGCCAAATAGACTTTTAGCGGGTAGAATTAACTAGAAGAAGGTTGTCTGATTGGTGGCTAAAGTCAAGGCATAAGAGAATATTAAGCTCCTTACTGCAAAGCACCAATCATCAACCACACTAGTTAAAGAAAAAATAAATCTACTTTTTGGTTCACTAAAGATTGTGGCTTGGTGGCGTTAGCCACCGCCCGATATAAAGGTACAGCCACATCAATCAATCCATCCATCGATCCTGCCACTCCGCCGTGTGCGGCAGATCCTGCAAACTTTCGCGGCTGACAATCCATCACTTAGCAATTTGCCACGACACATTCATACACATCATTAAAGTCATTTTCGTTTATCGATTTACCTAGCACGTCACTGCTTTTGACACGAACGCCAGTGGTATCTGCTCTACACTCTTAGAAAAAAGTTAGTAAAAAGGTAGCAACTGCAAGCAGGGAGGTAGTAACTGCAGCACTTACTACATTTCTCGAACCATTACTACCTTTTTGCAACCTGTTTACTACCTACGTCAGTAACCAGTTACTAGCTGCAGCCGTTACTAACTTTTTGCGACCTGTTTACTACCTATGTTAGTAAACAGTTAGTAACTGGAATGAAAGTGGTAATAACTGCATCCGTTACTACTATTCTTGCTTCGTTAGCACCTTTTCGCTACCCGGCTGCTGACTATTTCTTCCAAAACAGTGTGTGATTCCGATTCTGATAATTCATGAGAGGAATCGTCTCGACGTATCATCATTAAACGGAAAAATGACGCAGGAGATATCAATAGATCAAGAAAAAAACTGTTTAAATTACGCAATCCAGATATGTAAACGTCATTCTGACATTATCGAAACGAAGAAGCACAGGTCAACAAACCATAAGCAGGTGCCACACGCGTTGTAATAGACAATTACAACAAACTTAGTAAATTTCAGAAAATTAACAAGACCGACGGTTCAAAATAACAAGAAGGTCACAAGTAATCCGGAGGACAGTCACGATTAATCCAATGGAGTGTTTCTCCAAATTTTATCGTTCTTTTGGCACGGTAAACCCCGAAAACGATTATTACCTTTTAACCGCTGATATACTAGCTGTGTGAAGCATTCAAATGCACTGAGACTATGTTAATAAGTACGGTACTTTGTTACGGCCACTGTAAATAATGCCTTTTTGTGGCCCTTTTATAATAAAAAGATATGACATACATATATTTTTTCAAAATAGGTCTCATCAAAAGTCTTGTGCTACGTCCCAAAACAAACGTAGTTCGGTGGTATGATATAGTGCTGCAGATTTACATTTGCAATAATTCATCCAGAAAGACAAGTGCTTCCCTGTGCCAGACATGCATCTGCAAAGTAGGGGCTATATATACCACACGTGTACTTCCTCCTGTAGCGTACAAAGATAGTGAACACATTCTTTCGTCGGCACTCACGCGCGGTGGACGCAAGGATCATGTGCTCCGTAAGGGCGGCGTTTGCGGCACATACTAGCCGCGGTAACAGGATGACCGAAGACCAAGACGCAGGATACGAGATTATTTGCCACCACTGCCCAAGGGATGCGTCGCGCAAAACACTGTGTTTTTATGCGTCGCGCTAAACACTGTGAATAGCCATGCGCGCCTTGATCGCATTTACGTGTCGCCTGAATTAATAGCCCACTGCAAGACATATGCTGTCTACCCAATACCCTTCAGTGATCATTGTTTAGTTAAATGTGATATGGGAGAGAAAACAAAAGGTGGAACTTTCTCATTGGCGCTGTGGAAGATGAATTCCACTTTGATCACTGACGAACATTTCTTAGATCAGGTAATGAACTGCATCCATGAAATAAAAATAGATGATGAAGCTAAACTTGCAGAACAACGGGAAGAGTTCAAGCAGCGAATAAAAAATAAAAGCTATTGATTTTTCTTGCGCATTGAGTCACGAAAGGAAAAAGAAAGAAAAAGAATTCCGAAAGACTTTGGAAAGACTAATAGACTTGGAGTGCAAACAACCGGGTAAGTATAAAATTGACATACGCAATATTAAGCAGAAACTTGAACTGCATGAGGAGGAACGCTACCGCGGTGCACTCGTCCGCGCTAGGGCTGAGGCTTTAGCGGCTGGAGAGACGCCAACCAAAAGAGCGTTAGGGGTGGAGAAAACGAACGCTCGACGGAATCATACCGAAAAAAAATAGAGAAGGATGGTCACAAAGTAACCGATACGGACAGCATTTTATCCGTGTTTTCAAGTCATTTTGAAAACCTTTTTGCGTGTAGACAGGTAAACTTAAAAACATTTAAAGAAGAATATTTAGGACGCATGCCGCAAGTGAGCGAGGAAGTGAAAAACGCTTTGGAATTATCTATATCTGCATCTGAAGTTGAACGGGCGATTTATGAGTTAAATCCGGGGAAATCTCCAGGACCAGATGGTCTTTGTGCCAAGTGGTACAAATGTTTTGAAAGTGAATTGTCTTCAATACTTGCGGGCGTTTTTAATGAGGCATATGAGCAAAAGAAATTACCACCATCCTTTGGTGAATCGCGTACCGTTCTGATTCCGAGAACAGACGAGGTTGAAAAGCTCAGGCACGTCACAGCATACAGGCCAATCGCACTGACAAACGTAGACTACAAAATATTAATGAAACTTTTGGCGGCTAGACTTAAGTCAGTAATAAAAGATATCGTCGGTCCACACCAAACGTGTGGAATCGAAGGTCGGTGCATAGTTACAAATGTTCATGAAATGCGATCCGTGCTTGAATGTGTTGACACCAGTGAAGCTCGTGTGGCCATACTCCAGCTGAATCTGAAGAAAGCGTTTGATTGCGTTGCTCATGCGCTTTTGTTTGCAGTATTGAAGCACGTTAATGTTGGTAAGATAATTATTGACGGTGTAGCCATGGCATATTGAACTGGTAGTACGAGACTAATTATCAACAAGACAGTGGGCCCCCCCCCCCCCATTAGAATTGAGCGTTCAGTGCGTCAAGGTTGCCCTGTTAGTCCACTGTTGTTTTGCATCTATATTGAAACTTTATGTCGGTCGATATTGCAGAATGACATCATTAATGGGTTTAGAGTGCAATCTTCAGAGGTCAAACTACTCGCATACGCTGATGATGTTGCGATTTGTAGCACTTCCTATGAAGTTATTGAAGAATCAATCAGAGTTTCTAAATCTTTCGCCAAATTTACAGGAAGTCACATAAACTGGGGTAAGTGCCTCGGCTTCTGGCATGGATATTGGCCTTCAACACCAGAATTTTTTGCAGCCATTAAATGGACACGAACGCCAGTTAAATATCTCGGAGTACCGCTCGAGTCATACAAAAGTACTGATGAATGTTGGACACAGCAAGCAAAAGAAATTAAAGAGAAAGCGAATAGGTGGAATGCAACTTATCTGTCCATGTTTGCTAGGGCTACTGCATGCAACTGTTTTTTTGTGTCTAAGCTGTGGTATGTGATGCAAATGCTGTACTGTTCCCGGGTCAATGTGCAAAAATTACATCGGGTGTTTGCAATATTTGTGTGGGGGTCTAACTGGGAAAGGTGCAGTCGCACGAATTTGGTTAGACGGGTGAAGTGTGGAGGCCTTCGGCTAGGACATCTGTTTATCAAGCAGTTAGTAATAGGTTTTCCTTTTATCGCGAGACAAGAGATCCTTTCCTACTAACAGTGTGTCAAACAAGACTAAGTAGACTGTTGCCCGATTTGTTGTTAGCCCTCATGTTACCACAGGGGCTGTGCAAGGATACAGGAAGGAAGTTGTGGCCAGCGAGCAGTTTTTGTGTGTTCGTTTTTCAACTGACTGCGTGTGGTCTGTTGGAAAGAAAAAAACTGTAC
>NW_023608653.1:0-27011 GCF_013339725.1 Rhipicephalus microplus | reverse complement strand
CCTTTTATCGCGAGACAAGAGATCCTTTCCTACAACAGTGTGTCAAACAAGACTAAGTAGACTGTTGCCCGAGTTTGTTGTGAGCCCTCATGTTACCACAGGGGCTGTGAAGGATACATGAAGAAGTTGTGGCCAGCGAGCAGTTTTTGTGTGTTCGTTTTTCAACTGACTGCGTGTGGTCTGTTGGAAAGAAAAAAACTGTACAAAGATTTATGTGAACACATCGGCACTAATGTTACAGCACTTACGCCGGTTTCATCAAAACCATATGCTTGCTATGGTACGGCGATGTGAACATTGTTCGTTAGCATATTTCTACGGGGTCAATAAATAGCTTGCCAACTCATAGGAGTGCATATGCAATGTTGATTAGACTGTTAGACTCATAAAAGTTGAGGCCACCCCGGAACCCACAATTGGCATTAACCCAACGTGACATCGGTATTACAAGTGTGCATATGTTAAGTTTACTACCTTGTAATCAGGCTACAGTGTCAGCCCTACAGCCATAGTTGACTTTACACCAACATAATGCCTGCTAAAATATTTTTCAAAATGCAGTTTCAAGACATACCATGGCTCTCTGGTAGAATACTTGACTGTTGTGCAGAACAACCGATTTTAATCTCTGCTAGTGTCCCAATTGTTATTATTCGCATAACTTTTATGACTGCTGTCAGTTGCAAATTTAGTTATTGCTCTCGTGTTTAGGTTACCAAAATCTATAAACTGTCATCACGTGCGACACATACCACGGTAGGCCGGCATGTGCTGCCTGTGACTGGAAGAAAGGGTTTCATGATGTACACAACAGGCCTCTCACCATATGCATGTCATAACCATACGGTCATGCTCATCATAATGTCATTCCCTCCTATGCCTTTTTCAGTCATACCAAGTTAAGGAGGTGAGCTTGAGAGTACCCAGATGCGAACCTCTAGAAAGATATAAATGCTCAAAGTGCCTTTGGTTCACTAAATCAATGGTTTGCTTTTAAAAAGCTTCCTTACCAGAAAAAGTTAGCTGATCAAGCGTGTTACTAACTAACCCAATGTGGGCGAAAAGGAATGAAACATAAGAGAGACTAAAAGGTGCATTGAGTGTGAGTACTGTTTCTGTGTATAAAGAAAGATCTGTTTATGGCACAATGTTCTGCTCATTGTCATTGTTATTTACTGTTTGAAATGAATAAATATGCACTATATGCAAAACAAAAGTTTCCAGTTACAAGTGCAAGCGTTTATTTTATTTTTTGACACCTTCTATTTTCATCAATGTTTCCCACACAGCTTCCAGCACCTTTCTGCTCAATTTCTCCCACACTGTACATAAACTATAACACCGTTACACATATCACTATAGCACGATGCTTGGTTCCACTGGACACCCCGTGATGAACTACTTTCATCTAGGCCTTCTTGCTACAAGTCGCTAAAATTAATGCGTATAGTATGGATCAACACGGGCAATAAAAAAACTTGTTCAGCAACGAGATGGTGTGGAGCGGTAAACGAGCCGGAAGAATAATTCCTTTAGGCTGTCAAAACTGTTTTCTATTAGGACGATTATATCTGTAAAGCGCTTGCCAAAACCTATTGCAGTGTTGGGAGCAAGAACGTACATAAAAGGATAGGCTGAATCTCTAGACGCAAATGGGTAAGCATTTTTTACACATAGTTCAAGAATTTTTTTAAAAGTAATGGTATTTTGATTAATATAGGATGAACAATGTTACTCCATCTCCTAATGTTAAAGAATTGCCTTTACGGTCACAGATCGCTTAAAACTAAAAGCTTAAGGTGAAAGCAGTTGTAGTTGGCGGTTGTTACCTTATCTGGGAATTAACATAAAGTGAGTAGCGTGCTTAGACGCCTCGAATAGAAGAACAACGAGTTCCAGCTAATAATACATGCAGTAATGCATTTTGAGTACAAAAACTTTCTGGGGCACAAATTGTTTTTAAAAATACTTGCTTACCTACCATCCTTATTTTTCTCGACAATTGTTGTATGCTGAAAAAAAGAGCACAACAAACGGTCACATAGCGAGGAGAACGTCCGCCATCATAAGAAAGAACCTTTGAACAGAGCTCTTTGAGTGGCTTGCCACCTCCCTCGTGCTTGTTTTAATAGCTTCACATCAGCGTATATTTAGCAAAAGCCGATTCCCAGGGAAGAACAGAACGCTGGCCTGAATCAAAGTGCTGGGCATTTATTTTTCAAGACAAATTGCTCGGCAAAAAAGCACAAGCGCGTTGCGGAAACGTACTTTAACCTCACCAGAAAAATGCTAGTTTCTGCAGAACTCGAGGGCACTGGCATTTGGGTGCTTCCTGTTGACGAGCACGCACCCGAAACAAATGCTCACGACAGACGAGTTTGTCTGCAGAAGCAGACAACACAGTACTTCTTGATTTTCTTACAGTACTTCCTCTTTGTGATGTGCGATACCTTGCCATTCCTCGATGGATGCCAAACTCGTTTAGATATTTCGGCAGGCAGGTGCATCGTCCGACCAAATGCTCAGTGGTACACTATACCTCTGCAGCATAAGAGTCAAACTACACACTAAACTTGCAATTTATTCCGAAGTGTTACTGCGCGAAACAAAGGTCCACGGAGCGTCGTGTTTCCTACGAAGCAACAATGACATACAGGCGACACATACGCCGCACGTAAAAAAGCTTAGAAATGCATGGAGTTGTTTTATTCCTCAATTCTTGGCCGGCGTGTTTTACGGGAGCAACCTGGAAACGAGAGTACGGCGCGGTGACGAATTCTAATGGCAAGTCATGGGGCGTCCCTGCGAGAGTGCAGCCGAAAGCGTGCCGCTGTGGTTGCCATGCGTTGAGCGTTCTGCAGATTACAAATGCGTGACCGGGACTCTCCTTGTGACGTTGCGGGGTTAACATTTGCGGGTCGCGCACAATACCTCGACTGGCACCCGGCGAGGACTATTGTTGGTCACCCCTCTCGTTCTGTTGTCGGGCTGCTCTCAAGGTGATTTTTGTCACTAACGCCAGGAATGCTTTTCTTCTTTTCTGTGGGAGTTAAACGTAAACATTTTGACAGCAATCTGTCTGGCTGGGTAGAAAAGTTTTGAAAATTGAAATTGCTCCAGCCACAGTTCAAATAGAGTCCGACGTTTCGAGACCGACTCGGTCCCTTCCTCAGGGGGTGACTGTCTTGGTCATTGAAGTGTCGTCGCGTCGTGTTCTCTCACCACGGCTCCGGCTTTCCCTTTCCACCACGCTTCGGAGACCGTGAACGTACACCGAAGGCATTGTTCCCAGCGAGCGGTTCACGTTGGCAGGCGTATGCTGAATGTGCCAAGACTCGAGCAAGAGCCTCTTTCCCAAATTTCGTTCTGTTTCAATAACAGAAGCGCCATCTAAGTCAATTTTATGGTCGTGCTTCTCGCAGTGCTCCACCAGAGCGCTACGTTGCACTTCCATCTTCCTGACGTCGTTCTTGTGTTGGTGCATTCTTTCCGGGAAACACTTGCTCTCGCCTATGTAGCAGGCTGGACACCCAGAACACGACACTTTGTAGACAACGCCCGGGTGTAGCTCCCTCGGAGGTCGGTCTTTCGGCCGCGGTAGCAAGCGAGCGAGCGTCGAAACAGGTTTATGGATTACCGTGACCCCGGCTTTTCCTAGGACTCTCGAGAGCTGTTCATTTATGCCCGGCACATATGGAATGGCGACGCGGTTGTTTGGCGCCTTCGTTTTTCTCGTGTGCGGTGGTGTGGCCAGGGCGGAAAGGGGGTCGGGCGGTGTGTCGCTTGCAGGTGTCTTTCCGCGGTGCGGTGGTTGTCGTCTCGACGAACGGCGTGATGCCCGGCGGATGAACGCTTCTGTGTAGCCATTCCTTCGTAGCTCGGCGACAATCCTCTTTTCTTCTTTCTTCCTCTCACCCTCCGACGTGCAGATTACTCGTGCACGTGAAAGGAGTGCCGAAACCACTGAAGCTTTGTGGGCAGTTGGATGACAGGACGCAAAATGCAAATACCTGCCGGTGTGAGTTGGCTTTCTATACACCGAAAAGGTCATGCGCTCGCCCTGTCGTCTGACGAAAACATCGAGAAACGGAAGCGCCCCGTCTCGCTCTCGTTCCACCGTGAACTGTATCGCTTGGTCGATGGAGTTTAGATGTTCGAGGAAGCTGTCTACTGCTGCCTTCTTTATAATGCAAAAACAGTCATCCACGTACCTCACAAATACTTTCGGCCTGTCAATAAAGGAGCCCAGTGCCGTCTCTTCTATGTGTTCTATTGTGAGGTTCGCAGCCGTAACGGAGATCGCCGCTCCCATCGCGGTCCCGCTGGCTTGTCTGTAGAAGCTCCCGTTGACGCTGAAATACGTCCCCTTGAGGCAGTATTCCAGTAGGCGACACAGTTCGTCGACGCCCAGGCAGGTTCTTTCATCCAAGAGGTCGTCTTGGTTCAACGCTGCTCGTGCGCTAGATACCGCTAGTGCTACGGGCACACTGGTGAACAGGGACACGACGTCGAACGAGACGAAGCACTCATCGCTGCTCACGGTCACATCTCTCATGCTCTCCAAGAAGTGGCTGGCGTCGCGTATGTGGGTCGGTGTTTGCCCTACGAGCGGCGCGCGAGTCCGGTGGAGATACTTGGACAGCGCCCGGAGTGGAATTGTTGTAAAATCCACGATAGGACAAAGCGGAACTGTGGGCTTGTGGGTCTTGGGAAGCCCGTAAAATCCTGGTGCAGAGCCGTTCCGGCAGATGAGCTGGAGGTATGTGTTTCTCGCCTTCGGGTGCGCTTTAAAGATATCCGCCAGGAGCTTGTTCATTTCCCTTTGGACACTTGGTGTGGGGTCCTTCGTCAGCTTTTCGTAGGCCAGACTGTCCAGCAGGTCTCGCACCTTGTCGTTGTATGCCTCCCTGTCGAGCAGGACCATTGCGTTCCCTTTGTCGGCCGGGAGGATGACAACCTTATCATCATTTCGGAGCGCATGGATCGCCTACACTCCTCTCTCGACAGGTTGTGCTCACGGCGCTTTCCTATTTTTGATAGTACGCCGATAGCCTTGAGACGCACGTTCTCCCGAATGCCGCTGTCGAGTCGCCTTATGCCTTCCTCCGTAGCCGCGATGATCTTCGGCAGTGACGGACGTGTCGTGGTCGTGTTGAAGTTGTGTCCCTTTGCCAGCACGCTGTGCTCTGTCGGGGAGATTTGTTTGGAGGACAGATTGACGACGAAATTCTCGTTGTCAGGACTGTAGTGGTGTTTTTCTCCTTGAAGCGTCGCAAGCTTACTATTGTGGGTCGCTTGTTGTTCCTGCGCAGTTGTTGCAGCCACATTTCGTGCGAACTCCTCCGGTGACGGAAAGATGTCGGGCAGTCGATGTTGAAGTTGCCGTCGTAGAAAGAACAGGTCTAATTCCTTCTTCTTGATGACGCTGTGGCACTCATGGATTCGGGCGTTTAGTAGCAGCCGTTCAGCTTGTGCGATGATCTTGTTGCCCTCTGCCGTGGGCACCAGGCACTTGAGCTGAAGGCTTCGTGGTATCACGTTCCTCTCCCGACCGGTCCTCGTGAAGTCGAGATGGTTGCGGTAGGTCGTGACGCCGCGTGCTACGTTCACGTACCGCTTTGCGAGGAGCGCTGCTTCCTGACCGAAGTCACTGCGTATTGACTTAAACGTAAACATTTTGACAGCAATCTGTCTGGCTGGGTAGAAAAGTTTTGAAAATTGAAATTGCTCCAGCCACAGTTCAAATAGAGTCCGACGTTTCGAGACCGACTCAGTCACTTCCTCAGGGGGTGACTGTCTTGGTCATGGAAGTGTCGTCGCGTCGTGTTCTCTTTCGCGTCGTGACAGGCCGAAAGTATTTGGGAGGTACGTGGATGACTGTTTTTGCATAATAAAGAAGGCAGCAGTAGACAGCTTCCTCGTACATCTAAGCTCCATCGACCAAGCGATACAGTTCACGGTGGAACGAGAGCGAGACGGGGCGCTTCCGTTTCTCGATGTTTTAGTCAGACGACAGGGCGAGCGCATGACCTTTTCGGTGTATCGAAAGCCAACTCACAAAGGCAAGTATTTGCATTTTGCGTCCTGTCATCCAACTGCCCACAAAGCTTCAGTGGTTTCGGCACTCCTTTCACGTGCACGAGTAATCTGCACGTCGGAGGGTGAGAGGAAGAAAGAAGAAAAGAGGATTGTCGCCGAGCTACGAAGGAATGGCTACACAGAAGCGTTCATCCGCCGGGCGTCACGCAGTTTGTCGAGACGACAACCACCGCACCGCGGAAAGACACCTGCAAGCGACACACCGCCCGACCCCCTTTCCGCCCTGGCCACACCACCGCACACGAGAAAAACGAAGGCGCCAAACAACCGCGTTGCCATTCCATATGTGCCGGGCATAAGTGAACAGCTCTCGAGAGTCCTAGGAAAAGCCGGGGTCACGGTAATCCATAAACCTGTTTCGACGCTCGCTCGCTTGCTACCGCGGCCGAAAGACCGACCTCCGAGGGAGCTACACCCGGGCGTTATCTACAAAGTGTCGTGTTCTGGGTGTCCAGCCTGCTACATAGGCGAGAGCAAGTGTTTCCCGGAAAGAATGCACCAACACAAGAACGACGTCAGGAAGATGGAAGTGCAACGTAGCACTCTGGCGGAGCACTGCGAGAAGCACGACCATAAAATTGACTTAGACGGCGCTTCTGTTATTGAAACAGAACGGAATTTGGGAAAGAGGCTCTTGCTCGAGTCTTGGCACATTCAGCATACGCCTGCCAACGTGAACCGCTCGCTGGGAACAATGCCTTCGGTGTACGTTCACGGTCTCCGAAACGTGGTGGAAAGGGAAAGCCGGAGACGTGGTGAGAGAACACGACGCGACGACACTTCAATGACCAAGACAGTCACCCCCTGAGGAAGGGACCGAGTCGGTCTCGAAACGTCGGACTCTATATGAACTGTGGCTGGAGCAATTTCAATTTTCAAAACTTTTCTACCCAGCCAGACAGATTGCTGTCAAAATGTTTACGTTTAAGTCATTACGCAGTGACTTCGGTCAGGAAGCAGCGCTCCTCGCAAAGCGGTACGTGAACGTTGCACGCGGCGTCACGACCTACCGCAACCATCTCGACTTCACGAGGACCTGTCGGGAGAGGAACGTGATACCACGAAGCCTTCAGCTCAAGCGCCTGGTGCACACGGCGGAGGGCAACAAGATCATCGCACAAGCTGAACGGCGGCTACTAAACGCCCGAATCCATGAGTGCCACAGCGTCATCAAGAAGAAGGAATTAGAGAATTAGACCTGTTCTTTCCACGACGGCAACTTCAACATCGACTGCCCGACATCTTTCCTTCACTGGAGGAGTTCGCACGAAATGTGGCTGCAACAACTGCGCAGGAACAACAAGCGACCCACAATAGTAAGCTTGCGACGCTTCAAGGAGAAAAACACCACTACAGTCCTGACAACGAGAATTTCGTCGTCAATCTGTCCTCCAAACAACTCTCCCCGACAGAGCACAGCGTGCTGGCATAGGGACACAACTTTAACACGACCACGACACGTCCGTCACTGCCGAAGATCATCGCGGCTACGGAGGAAGGCATAAGGTGACTCGACAGCGGCATTCGGGAGAACGTGCGTCTCAAGGCTATCGGCGTACTATCAAAAATAGGAAAGCGCCGTGAGCACAACCTGTCGAGAGAGGAGTGTAGGCGATCCATGCGCTCCGAAATGATGATAAGGTTGTCATCCTCCCGGCCGACAAAGGGAACGCAATGGTCCTGCTCGACAGGGAGGCATACAACGACAAGGTGCGAGACCTGCTGGACAGTCCGGCCTACGAAAAGCTGACGAAGGACCCCACACCAAGTGTCCAAAGGGAAATGAACAAGCTCCTGGCGGATATCTTTAAAGCGCACCCGAAGGCGAGAAACACATACCTCCAGCTCATCTGCCGGAACGGCTCTCCACCAGGATTTTACGGGCTTCCCAAGACCCACAAGCCCACAGTTCCGCTCCGTTCTATCGTTGATTTTACAACATCTCCACTCCGGGCGCTATCCAAGTATCTCCACCGGACTCTCGCGCCGCTCGTGGGGCAAACACCGACCCACATACGCGACGCCAGCCACTTCTTGGAGCGCATGAGAGATGTGACAATGAGCAGCGATGAGTGCTTCGTCTCGTTCGACGTCGTGTCCCTGTTCACCAGTGTGCCCGTAGCACTAGCGGTATCTAGCGCACGAGCAGCGTTGAACCAAGACGAGCTCTTGGATGAAAGAACCTGCCTGGGCGTTGACGAACTGTGTCGCCTACTGGAATACTGCCTCAAGGGGACGTATTTCAGCGTCAACGGGAGCTTCTACAGACAAGCCAGCGGGACCGCGATGGGAGCGGCGATCTCCGTTACGGCTGCGAACCTCACAATGGAACACATAGAAGAGACGGCACTGGGCTCCTTTATTGACAGGCCGAAAGTATTTGTGAGGTACGTGGACGACTGTTTTTGCATAATAAAGAAGGCAGCAGTAGACAGCTTCCTCGAACATCTAAACTCCATCGACCAAGCGATACAGTTCACGGTGGAACGAGAGCGAGACAGGGCGCTTCCGTTTCTCGATGTTTTAGTCAGACGACAGGGCGAGCGCATGACCTTTTTGGTGTATAGAAAGCCAACTCACACCGGCAGGTATTTGCATTTTGCGTCCTGTCATCCAACTGCCCACAAAGCTTCAGTGGTTTTGGCACTCCTTTCCCGTGCACGAGTAATCTGCACGTCGGAGGGTGAGAGGAAGAAAGAAGAAAAGAGGATTGTCGCCGAGCTACGAAGGAATGGCTACACAGAAGCGTTCATCCGCCGGGCGTGACGCCGTGTGTCGAGACGACAACCACCGCACCGCGGAAAGACACCTGCAAGCGACACACCGCCCGACCCCCTTTCCGCCCTGGTCACACCACCGCACACGAGAAAAACGAAGGCGCCAAACAACCGCGTCGCCATTCCATATGTGCCGGGCATAAGTGAACAGCTCTCGAGAGTCCTAGGAAAAGCCGGGGTCACGGTAATCCATAAACCTGTTTCGACGCTCGCTTGCTTGCTACCGCGGCCGAAAGACCGACCTCCGAGGGAGCTACACCCGGGCGTTGTCTACAAAGTGTCGTTTTCTGAGTGTCCAGCCTGCTACATAGGCGAGAGCAATTGTTTCCCGGAAAGAATGCACCAACACAAGAACGACGTCAGGAAGATGGAAGTGCAACGTAGCGCTCTGGTGGAGCACTGCGAGAAGCACGACCATAAAATTGACTTAGACGGCGCTTCTGTTATTGAAACAGAACGGAATTTGGGAAAGAGGCTCTTGCTCGAGTCTTGGCACATTCAGCATACGCCTGCCAACGTGAACCGCTCGCTGGGAACAATGCCTTCGGTGTACGTTCACGGTCTCTGAAACGTGGTGGAAAGGTAAAGCCGGAGCCGTGGTGAGAGAACACGACGCGACGACACTTCAATGACCAAGACAGTCACCCCCTGAGGAAGGGACCGAGTCGGTCTCGAAACGTCGGACTCTATTTGAACTGTGGCTGGAGCAATTTCAATTTTCAAAAAAATTTCTGAGGGAGACACGCTAAGGCACCCACGTCTTTTCATTCTTCACCACAAGCGAGTCCCCTTATTTGAAAACAGTCTCAACCGCTGCTCCACTGTGGGGCGCTAAATTCTTCCGGTATTTAGGCGGGCGTTTTAAACTGACGCATAGCCGTTGTTAATTAACGCTACTAACAATATTCATACGATTTGCTAAAGCATTTACGATATAATTTCCGCGTTGCCAGACACAACGCTACAGATTACTATCGCTATCCCCGGTCCTTTAAGGCATGCAAGACGAAAACTTTTCGTGGAGCTCGTCCGTTCAATTACAGCGAAGTCTTTAAGACAACGAATTACACAAGGTCTGGCGTCTATGACCTGCGCTCCGAAAGTATCCGTAAGCTGAATAAATCACTTGATCTCTTATTCTATACCAAGGTGTTTGTCGCAGACTTTCAATGATCCATAATGTTTCGTGATGTCACCTCATTGTTCCGAAGCCCGCTTGCCAAGGGTGCCAATATCTTGATAGTCTTGCTCTTTAAATTACACTTCTTGGTATCAGTGCAAAGTGCAGTATCTCTTAGTATGAGAAAAACAGTGTTTTGCAGCAACTACAGGACATGACCTTCTAGGGGCGTGGCTGTCTTCATATCTCTTTTTGAACTGCTTTGTGTCCCGTCCAGCAGGCCTACAAAGCAGCTGCCATATATCATTCTCTTTATAAGTGGGAGACATCCACTATGTGAAAAGCATGTTCTACAAGACACAAATTCCAGTCCAACCCCATCCCGCTATATCAGCTTATTCAGCCCATCTTAGTTTTAATGACATCTGTACGTGAAGACATCAAGTTATGAAACGGTGCATTGCGTACATTCCAAAATATTTGGATTGTGAACGGTTTAAAGAGAAGTGAACACTCACGTTAGGCCTTAGCACCTTGATTTCAAAATGATTATTATTTCGTATTTCTGAGTGCGTTGCGCTCTTACGAGCAACTAACGGGCTGCTGCCGGTGCTTGGCAGGAGAGCAGGCACTGCAGCAAAGAATCAAATCCATTTCAGTTGTAATTCTCACCGTTTGGTCTGCACCAGTTGGTATAAATGTCATAATAAAGCACGTTGTAAAATGCCCCCCATAAGCGTAATCGAGGTCGGCAAGTACAGGCTGCAAAATAGCATTACAAATAATCATTTTTCCGCTCTTTAAATGTGTCTGGCTATATAAGAGATCAGCAAGTATAATTACGGGTAAATTGGAGTACGCAAAAAGCAAAAGATTAGTCGAGGTTGCCGATAGCAGCACAGTTGTTGTCCCTAGGTAATTTTCTTTTAGTTCAACTGCTTTGCCGCGGGTTTAGGAGAGCCACGAACGATACTAGGGTGTCCGAGGGCAGTGTGCAAATTCTGACGTTTTTCGTTTGAACACATTAGACGTTTGAACTTTTGAACACATTTGAGAACACATTTTGAGAACACATTTGAAGAACAGTAACAATAGGATGACTAATATAAAACTTATATCCTTGAAATCATATTACGAAGACTACTTTCTTTAGTTCGGTCTGCGATAAACTTTGATACTGCTCCTTTGATAGTCTGCGCTCGACAATAGCTCAGAAGAGCACGGGTTCTTTTGAAGGTTCAGACCTGTAACAAATGACAACGTTCCTCCTGTGGCAATTAACCCTATTTGTGGCACTGTTTCTTACATCCTCTTGCTCAGATGGGTTCCTAATCATCTTCATTGGTTCGTTTACCGTACGTTTTACGTCTTCACACTATTTTCCCCTTCACGCATACCACAGTAGGAGCGTCGGTTCTGTGGATTTTGGCGTACGAGTAGGCCTTGACGAGGACGAAGCGCGTTACTGCTATAGAGTCAGACGAAACTCAGGGTTTTTGTCCGGTGCTTCCGTTGGCGTTGTGGGGTGGCCGTGCTGTAACCTGGACATGAACTGTAAAAACTGGAGATAACAAGACGGCAGAGTGTGATGACGCCGGCACAACTGTACAAGCATATTGCTGAGCGGAGACCAGAATACATGCACTGAGATCAATACTCTACAGGAACGAAGGACATGCTTTAAGAAAACCAGTACAGGAAAAAACACCATCGTGTGCAGTGGCTCACGGCGGAAGGACAAGACGTGAGCCCACACAGCAGAAATGCAGATGAAAAAATTCCGCCATATCCACGAAGTGAATGATGACGAATGGCGAAGCTCCGGAGGTAAACCTGGTAAACCATGAATCCTCTGTACATTTTGCCCACTCGATTTTATTACATCGCTCCCCCTAGCGTACGTCGCCGCACTAAATCGAACGATTGCCTTCAACCAATGACACGCGCCATATGTGACATCATTCCTATTTTATAAGATCTCGCGTCTTTCATCAACTACAAGTAGCGCTTTCTAGTTTATAACATCTTGCATATTTTCATCATCAGCTACAAGTACCACCATCTAGTAAACACTACAAGAACTAAACGAGAGGTGGCTACATACAGGAGACCGTACCGCCATCTAGTGAACACTGCAAGAACTAAACTAGAGGTGGCTACATGGATGGATGGATGGATGGATGAATATGGCTGTACCCTTTAGATCGGGCGGTGGCTAGCGCCACCAAGCCGTAATACCTAATGAACCAAAAACTATATTTATTTTTTTCCTTAAAAAAGAGTTTGAGAATTAGTACCTTGCAGTGAAGAGTTTAATTTTCACTCGTGCCTTGACTTTAGCCACCAATCAGATAAACCTCCTTCTAGTTAAGTCTACCCGCTTAAAGTCTATTTTGCCCTCCCGGTCCCTAAACCCCAGTGCTTTGAAAAACTCTGCGCCATCATCCTGAACTATAGGGTGAAGCCCTTTACAGAACATTATCAAGTGTTCGGCAGTTTCTTCTTCCTCTCCACATGCACTGCATACTGTGTCTACCCCTTTGTATTTGGCCCGATATGTCTTGGTTCGCAGTAGTCCCGTTCTGGCCTCAAACAGTAGAGAACTACCCCGAGTATTATCATAGATCCTTTCCTTGGCAATTTCCCGCTTAAACGTTCGATAGATCTCCAGTGCGGACTTCTTAATCATGCCCATTCTCCACATGTCAGTCTCCATTTCCTTCGCTTTCTTCTTAACCGATAGTTCTTTTTGGTTTGGCCACCTGCTGTTTTCTAAGTATTTACCAGTCAACTTCCTGGTTTGCCTCCTCCATTTTGTATCGACATTCTTCATGTACAAGTAGCTGAAAACCTTCCTAGCCCAACGCTCTTCCCCCATTCCTCTCAATCGCTTCTCAAATTTTATCTTGCTGCTAGCTTCCCTGCCCTCAAATGATGTCCATCCCATATCACTTTGTACTCCCTGATTTGGTGTATTCCCGTGAGCTCCTAAAGCAAGCCTACCTATTCCACGTTGCTTAATTTCTAATCTTGCTTGAATTTCTGATCTCATGCACAAGACCGCATTGCCGAACGTCAGCCCAGGAACCATGACCCCTTTCCATATTCCTCTCACAACATCATACCTATTGTAATTCCACAGTGCCCTAGTTTTCTTGACTGCTGCATTCCTGTTACCTTTAGTCGTCACGTATATTTCGTGTTCCCTCAGATACTCGGTCCCATTGCTTATCCATACGCCCAGATATTTGTATTTATCTGTTATCTCTAGCGTGACCTCCTGTATTCTAAGCTCACTACCTTCGTTGTCATTGAAAATCTTGACTGCTGATTTTTTCTTACTGAATCTAAAATCTAACCTGTCTCCCTCATTACCGCAGATGTCCATCAATCTCTGCAAATCTTCCTTGTTGTTGGCCATTAGCACTATATCATCTGCGTACATTAATGCTGGTAGTGCCTGATCAATACGTTTTCCTTGTTTGACTAAAGAGAGGTTGAAGCCCAGTCCACTTCCCTCTAATTTTGCCGCTAATCCTTGTAGGTACATCATAAATAATAAGGGTGACAGGGGGCACCCCTGCCTAAGCCCCCGTTTTAACCTCTGCAGGCTTGGATACCTGTTTTTCCCACTTTATAACTACCTTGTTACCTTTATAGATACCCTTTAAAGATTAGTGACTGCATGTTCTACGCCTAGTGTGTCCAGTATTCTCCACAATTCCTCTTGAACCACGCTATCGTACGCTCCCTTGATATCCAAAAATGCTAGCCACAGGGGCCTGTGTTCCTTTTCTGCCATTTCGATGCACTGCGTCAGTGAGAACAGATTGTCTTCCACCTCCTGTGTTTCCGAAACCCATTCTGCAGTTCCCCCAGCACCCCCTCATCCTCTATCCACGCCTGCAGTCTTTCCTTTATAATCTGCATCGCCAGCCTGTAGACCACTGATGTCACTATTATAGGGACGGTAGTTGTTTATGTCAGCTTTGTCCCCCTTTCCTTTATAGATCATGCTCATCCTGCTAAGTTTCCATCCATCGGGAACTCACCCATCGATTATTATTGTGCTCACTGCCTCTCTCAAAGCCTGCTTAGACTTCGGACCTAATGTTTTTATCAGCCTAATTGGAATGCCCATTTGGGCCTGTTGATGTACTACTAGGAACCCTTTTCTCAGCCCTTTCCCACTCTTGTTGTGAAAATGGAGCCATCGCACCACTTGATTCGTCCTGTCTATTGTGGTGCATAAGTACTTCTTTGTTGAAATTTTTCTGTCACTTTGTTCTTATATATTCAATAGCTTCGTCTCCTTCTAGCCTAGCACCTGGGCTGTATTTATAAATCTTTGCTCTAGGCTCGTCTCATTTCTTAGGGAGTTTAGATGGTTCCGAAAATTCGCAGCTGCCTTTCTATCTTTTTTATGTACTTCTGCCAGCCACTGAGCTCCCTTCCTTCTAATCTTTTCATTGATCAGAAGGGATGCATCCCTTCTACAGCTTAGAAAGGTTGCCCATTTTCTTTCAACATCATCTGTCGGTTCACCCCGCTGCTTAGCATGTCTGTGTTCCCTAGAGGCTTTCTGACGTTTTGCTATGGCTCTCTTAACTTCCTCATCCCACCAACTTTTGGGCTTGTGTCTTCTTTTCCGGAGTGACTTGTCACGCGTCTTAGCAAGCTCTAGCTCAAAGAGTCTAATAAGATTCGTGTATGTCCACACTGTCTTATTATCCTCCGTGATTACTTTCTCAATTTGTTTAGTGGCCATTTCAATTTGCCTTTCCGGATAAAAATTTTCCTGTAGTTGCTCTTATGGTCTCCTTCCCGCTTTCACTGCTCTTCCAAAACTTAGCTTGATACGTTTGTGATCGCTACCCAGACTTCTGGAGCCACCTTCATCTATGTGCATTCCCCTGAGCTTATTATACATCCTGTGTGACATCAGTGCGTAATCTATCGTCGACTAAAGCCTTCCTACCTCCCATGTTATTTGCCCTTCACACTTCTCGGTACTGTTGCAAATGATCAATCAAGCCTTTCACACATATCCATGATCATTTTGCCTGTCGGGTCGGTATACCATCTGTATCTTCTATGTGCGCAGTCATGTCTCCTAGTATAATTATCTCGCACTCTCTTCCTAACTCCTGAATGTCCTTTGATATACACTCTACCATTGCCTGGTTTTCCTCTCTGGCCTTATGCTCCCCGTCCACAAGTACACAAAACCAAGGAGTGTCATTTGACCTGCCACTTCTCTTATATCCATAAATGTTCCTTGCACTCCTGCTTGACCCTTTGCCAGTCTGTACTTTTATGAATGAATGCCCCAATACCACCCCCCATGTCCACACTGTCTTATTATCGTCCGTGACATATATTATCCACCGTGACATACATGGATGGATGGATGCTATGAGCGTCCCCTTTATAACGGGTGGTGACAAGTATGCCACCAGGCTCGACAAAAAAAAATTCTTTTTTCCTTTTTTTTTTATGTTGGCCTAATGCCTCTACTGCGATAAATTCTATCTTAATGGAAAAAAAGGTAAATTTTCAGCTTAAGTTCTCTGCCATTTACGGCACACTGTCCATATTTTATTTTTCCAATATTTATTTTTGTCCTTTCTCTCTAATTTTCTGCCACCAATACTCTAACCGTCTCTTACTTATTTCAATCGCGGGTGTGTTCAGCTTTCCCATTGTTGTCCCTAAAACCCAAGGCTTCCTGTAGGTTCGTGCCCAAACGTACACCTGGGTGGATATCTCCACATTCAATCAGAACATGTTCCGCCGTTTCCTTATCTTTCCCGCAGCATGTGCATTGTTCTTCTTCTTTACTGAATCTTGCTTTATAACTACGCGTTCTAAGGCAACCCGATCTCGCTTCAAACAGTAAAGCGCTTCCCCTTGAATTATCGTAAAATGCCTCCCTCCTTATTTCATTTTTGCCCTTTCGGTAGTTACTCAAAGCCGGTTTTTTTCTCTATAGCTGCCATCCAGTAAATCCTCTCCGCCTCCCTGACTTTTCCCTTAACGCTCTTTGTTGACATAGGCTTACAATACCAGCCGTATATTTACTAGTGAGTCTTCTAGTTCTTTTTTCTCCACTGTGTGTCCACGCTCTTCCTATACAAATAACGGAACACCTTCTCTGCCCATCTACTCTCCTTCATATTTCTTAGCCTTTCTTCGAACCTTATTTTGCTCTGCGCTTCCCTCGCCTCAAAACCTGCCCACCCCATATCGCCCTTACAGCCTCGTTTGTCGTCTTCCCGTGAGCACCCAACGCGAGGCGTCCCACAGTCCTTTGATTTACATCCATTCCCGATTGCACCTCTGCCCTCATGCACACCACTGAGTTCCCAAAAGTAAGCCCTGGAACCATTACACCCTTCCACAGACCTCGAAGCACCTCATACCTATTGTATCCCCACAACGCTCTGTGCTTCATTATTGCCGCATTCCTCTTTCCTTTTGCTGCCGAGGCTTTTTCCTGTACCTCCATGTATCTATCACTCTCATTTACCCATACTCCAAGGTACTTGTATTCACTTACCCTCGGTATTTCTTGGCCTTGTATGGACACCGTCTGATCACAGGGATCATTGAATACCATCAACCACACTTCGTTACACTGAATCCTAGTCCAAGAGCTTCACCTTCCCTTCCGCATATATTCGCCAGCTGCTGTATATCATCTCGACTGTCCGCAAATAAGACGATATCGTCCGCATAAAATAAACCTGGAAGCTTCTGCTCAATCATCATGCCGCCCTGTTTGTGTGACAGATTAAAACCAATGTTGCTACCTTCTAGCGCTTTTTCCATACTCACCATGTACAGCATGAATAACAGTGGGGACAAAGGACATCCCTGTCTCAGACCCCTGCTAACCTCAACGTTCTCTTTTGCTACGCATTCCTTCCCACTCTATGCAAACTGTATTTTCTCGGTATATCTCCCTCAAAAGCTGTATACAGTCGTCGCCCATGCCCATTCCTTTCAATATATCCCACAAAATTTCCTGATTAACGTTGTCGTATGCCCCAGTGATGTCTAGAAAAGCCACGTACAAGGGCCTATTCTCTATTTTAGAGATTTCTATACACTGAGTGAGAACAAACAGGTTATCGTCTAACCGCCTGTCGACTCGAAATCCGTTCTGAAGTTCTCCCAAAATATCGTTATGTTCGGCCCATGTTTCTATTTCATTTTTACTGCTTGCATCGCCCACCTGTATAGTACCGATGTAATGGTTAGTGGTCTATACGAGCGAATCTTGTCCTTTTCTCCCTTGCCTTTATAGATTAAGTTCATTCTACTTTGTCGCCAACTGTCCGGTATTTGTCCGTCCTTTAAGCTTTTTTCTACTGCTTTTAACAATGCTTCTTTAGTGTTATGTCCTAGTTCGTTAATGAGGCTAACGGGAATCCCATCTAAACCCGCGGCAGTGCGCTTTGGAATTTTTCCTTCGGCCTTTTTCCAGTTGAAATTATCTAGTACTAGCTCTTCCTCTGTTGCTTTCTCCGCCACACTTTTACTCACCGGGGAGATCCCCTGGACGCTCTTTTGAAAACGAATCGGCTGTTACCTTTTGGATGTAACCTAGCGCTTCGTACCCTTCCAATTGATTTCCTCCTTCATCTAGAATATGTTGTTGCGTTGTGACAGACTTCCTACCTAGCGCCTTTATGTGGCTCCAAAAAATCCTAGGCGCGGCCTCCTTTTTTTCGTGTATCTCTGTCATCCAGCGTTCACTTTCACCTTTAATTTTTGCCTCTACCAATTTCTGTACAAGGGATTTTTTCTCCAAATATATTTCCCATATTTTTTGACTTCGTCCTGCGGCCGCTTCTCCTTTTTTGCCTTTCTATGCTCCCGTGATGCTTCGCGTCGCTTCTCGATCGCCTCCCGGATTTCCTTGTTCCACCAACTTTTTGGCTTCCTTTTCCTTTCCAGCAAACGGTTTTCTTCTCTTTCCCTATCTCCTTCGTCATTAGATGTAACAGCTCCCTATACTCCCAGTCCTTGCCTGGTATTTCGCCTACTTCTTCCTCGACTCTTGCGGCTATATTATTATTTGTTTGTCATTTAAATACGAGCTGCCAGACTTTGATTCCATGCTCATATTTTTAGTTTCGTATCCCATTTGTAATGTTATTCGTTATGATCACTACCCAAGCTGTTAATGCCTTCCTCGTCTATCCTCATTTCTGTCAGTTTGTGGTAAATTCCTTCAGTCATGAGACAATAATCAATACTTGATTGCTTGTTTCCGACTTCCCATGTGATCTGGCCGTCACATTTAGGCCCCGTGTTAACTATCTCCAGACTATGTTGCTCGCAAAGATCTAGTAATAACTTCCCATTGGTGTCTGAATATCCGTCAAGGTCATGTATGTGGGCATTCATGTCCCCTAGAAGGATGATTTCGGCCCCATTACCAAATTCCTTAATATCCGCACTCATGCAATCCACTATCTCCTGATTCTTTTCTCTGCAGTTATTCCCCGTCCACAAGTAGGCTACCCCTAGCCACGTTTCCTTTCCACCTACTGTGCCCAGAACCCAGAGGTGCTCTGAACACGTCTGTTTCACTCTAACCCATTTGGCTCCGCGGTGAATTAGCATTCCTACACCCCCACCTTTCCTTTCCGATATGGTCCTGTTACACCCTTCCCAAACATAATTTTTAATATGTGGTGGCTCTTCCAAGTCTCTAAGGTGTGTTTCTGTAACCGCATACACGCCTATCTGTTCTTTGTTTAACTGCTCCTCAATCTCTAACCATTTTGCCTTCTTTCTGCCACCCTGCATGTTTATGTAACTAATTGCAACACGCGCCTTTTTCCTTTTTCTTTTACCTTTTTTCTGGTTTTTCGCAATTCTACCTGTCAAAGCGTCCTCCTGGTTGTTTTCCCTGTTACGAGCTACCCCGGACTCCGAAGGGCCCGTGAGCCCCCCAAAAAAGCTACTGCGCGTCCTGCCAGTCGCCAGCCCACCTCGTGTCCAAGCCTCTTATCGAAATGAATCTTGTCTCTTTGGAATCCACCCCACCTGTGCACTTCCCTGTTTAAATCCACTACCTCGAAACCCTTCTCTCGACTAATTCGCCATATCTCTTTGTTTGCGTCGACTAACCGCTCTTTGCAGGTTGACGTTGCGTACTGGTACTTCCGGTACTGTGCATACTACAATTTGCACCTGGGGGACACGGTGCGCATGTCATCCACCCCTTTCGCCAAGGTCGTCGCTAGTCCTGACGATTCTTTTTTCAGGACGTCATTTAACCCTCCCGCAATTACAACGAGGTTACGATTGTTAGCTTTAGCTGCGAGTTGTTCACCCGCTTGACTCATTACTGTCCCCAGCGTTTGTCCTGGGAACGTCCCTATCGCAACTCTCTTGTCGCCTTTCACCCTTTCTTTGATTGCCGCTGCGCATCGGACTAAATTTGAGTCACCGGCGATGATGACCTGTTCAGACATTCCTTCTGAAACCTGCACCTGGCTGCTGACTAGGTGACTAGCGTGAGTCACGGCTGCTGGTTTGCTCCCTCCCTCCCTCAAAACTACTTCCCGGTAGCTGGGCCCTGTGGCCAATGTATCTGCCTTTGTCATGCCTGTTTCCCTCATCTCTCCCGCACGGGGGGTCGTCGCCATAATGCTTCCGCCGTCACCTGCGTCTTCGTTCCCCTTCACGACCTTCGATAGGCCCTTCTCGGCTGCCCGGAGCCTTTCCTCCATGGCTGACGTTTTCTCTCGCTCCTTCGCCAATGCATTCTCCAGCTCTGCGATTTTCTCCATGAGCCCACTCTGGACCGCCATCATATTTTTCATTTTCTCCTCGAACTCGCACTGTCTACACTTGGCGTCATCTTCTGCTTTCTCTTCCGCACTAATTTCCACCTTCACCCTATCCCCGCACTCTGAACACTTTACGGTCTTTTTGACCATGGCTAGCTCAGTTTACCGATGCCCACGTGTTAGAAAACTGTACTAAATACACTGGTCTAAGCCAAAAAGAACCACAATAATAAATAAATACGCTACACTTCACAGCACCTGCGCATGCACGTGGTCGGTCTACGCGCAGGCCTCAGCCACGTGGTGGCTGGAGAAAAAAAAAGACACAGTACAGAATACTAAAAAAAAACGTACACCGTACTAGACCTAATCAAGCTTTACGCTAGCGCCTTACGTTCTCATAACGCTACATACAGAGGCAAGCTGGAAACATGCAAATAACACTTATCTGTAGCTGTCATTCCGGAGCTCTCCAAAAACACGTCCGACCTCGACGAAGGCACCTCCCGAACACATACAGGGACGGTACCCGCCATCTAGTGAACACTGCAAGAACTAAACTAGAGGTGGCCTACAGGCTACAGGGGACGCAAAGCCCATGCCCTAAGGAGCTTCGCCCCTAAAATATTGTGTGCGCAAGAAACATGACAAAGTCTCAGAGAAAGCATGGAGGGTAGCCTCTCTAGTGACCCTTGTAAATTGTTTTCGGAAGACTGTTAAAATAACGCGTCCACGGTCCCACTACGCCATAAAATTATCATTTTTAGCAAAGGAGCACATGCTTTAACAATATTCATCCTTCGTGGGAGAAACAAGTGAGCCATTTTGCATCTACAAGGCATTATGCGCATTTTTTTCTGTGTGGCTGACAATGAGAAATAACGCCTGAGTCCTTGGTAATGCATGGGAGGTTCAAATGGTCCACCAGTTAGGCAATTCAAAGTGTGCCACGAGGCTGCTATATTACAGTCCTACCACGCTATGCTTAACATATTTAACGCGATTTCCTGGCCAACATGGCTCCAATAAATGAGGTTTTCCAATCGAATCTGTTTGGTATTTCATGAGAGTCATGTGCACATATCGTTGCGAATGACGCTTCTGAGTCACCCGCATGCGTTCTCTCTAGCCTAACAATTTGTTTATCTACGACGAAAGTGCCGTGAGACTGTAGCAGCTTTTTTTGGTAATGTATATATTCCGCCGCCCCACCGGCATCCGCATCCACCAACACGCAGATAAAGAGAATATATCCAAATTCACTTGGGTTGTGAGCCTGGGTGTTTCAATTCACCGTTCAGTATTATACCACGCAGCTGTGCCGGCGCTTGAAACTCCTTCGCAAAAAAACCCTACAGGCTTCACATAGGGCAAGAAATCACGTAACATACGCAATATATCGTGCAAGAAGTGTAAATAACAACCAGGTATGCACATTCGAACTCCTGCCAATGCATAGTTTGTTGGTTGTTCCTAGGAATCCTGGCGCAACTCACTACGGGGGATCGGCCATGAAACGGACGGTGCCTCATTTTTGAGGTGGAGTTGTTTTACCAGCCGGATATTTTATATAAGGATGTTTAAACAAAGAACCGGTTGGCAACGATAAATTAGAGATAAAAAAGGTAGCCGTAATACAAAGAACAAATAAGCTAATATGTTTGAATTAAAGTGAATTTGTGCCTCAGCTTAACATTGTAATCGTTTTGTTGCCTTTATAAAATCACTTACGTCCTCGCAATTGTTCTTGTGGCTAAATTCTTTTTCAGTTGCTCCAAAGGAAAAGGCCACCGGAAGGGATAAATTTAGAGCCAACCTATGGAGAGGTTCTTATATTAGCCTCTGCCAACGCATTCCAAAGAGCTCAAGTTTTCTTCTTCCTCGTCATCAGCCATAGCACTAAGCAGAAATAATGCCTTACAGGCGTGTATCAGGTACTTCGCTTCGCCATAGAACGATGGAAAAGAAGAATTTGCACTCTTTGTTCTTTTTTTCGCCGAATGTAATGATTTTCAGCGTGGCACCTTGTGGCGTATACCTGTAGAAGAAGCCCCACAGGAGTTTAGTACTTCCAGCTGTCGTTGTTGTTTTGTGGAACAGGTCCCACTTTCTATGATGGCGTGCATTGTGGTCTTGACCTGTGTATCTGAACCTTCCGTGAGGTGAAATGTGAGCATCAAGACACTTGTAGGCCTGATACTGCACAGCGGGAAGACTACGCTAATTTCTGATTGCGTGCACCAAGAATGGCGCTACCTCGATAATCAGCTAATATTTTGTGTTGATAGATAGCAAACACAAGAAAATTGTGAACAATACGCAACCAGGTGCTCGGCCGTAATACATTAGGAGTGATGAAAATAAGACATCATAACTAAACATTTAGATACTTGCAGAACACAGTTATTTGTAAAATGTTCGTGTTCAGGTACGGTAACAGAGTAAACAGAAGATGATTCGACCCTAGAAATTTATTTTACCATGAATAAGAAAGTTCATGTTCAAACGCCTATATAAAGGTATACATGTTGCACCACGGACTTCTTTATGTTACATGCTTCATATTTATGTACAGAAGAAACTTTGTAGAGTTTAGTCTTGCATTGTAGTTTTGTCGAGTCAACTCAGGTCTACACATATATAAAGTATCTTCGCTTAATAAAAGCCAGACCTTTCAACCCCCCGTAGAATGTGCACCTTTCGCGAAAGTGTAAACGTCATCAATGGGTGCTAGCAACCGAACTTGGCGAAATCCCGCCTTTAATCGCTACTGCGTTTCCTGCAATAACCACAACGGGTGAGAATAGGGGTACAGAAAGAGAGCGAACATCCTAACCACTCGACTCTCCAGCTACACTAGCAGAGCACCAGGAAACGACTGGTGAATATTCAATATCTCTGATAATTACCTGCTGAAGATCAAGGACAAATTTTGTTTATATAAATTTTTAGCAATAATGAGAATACCAGTACTTCAACTTTGACTTAGTCATAAAAATATTCTTTACTATAAGCTCCCCTTGTGCAAAAAAAAGTTGCCGCCAGAAGCGAAGGTTCTTGCGCTTAGCAGTACAAGGTGACATATAATTTACTAACATGTTGACTTGTACGCCTAGCGATTGGCCGGGGAAGTAGTGGAGACATTCACTGGTATAGAGACATTAGCTTGTGTTTTGTTAAGTGGCACCACTCATCGCTTCTATCTTGACTCTGAGGAGAGTGGTTGTTAAAAAGAGAAAAAGTTCGTGTTGGGCCTCGTCGTAAGACTTCTTTAAATCTGTAAAACATGCAAACAACAATAGATAAAGATTGCGTGGTTGGTCCCAATCAACTATGTTTTATTATGCTGTTGATACTTTGATGACTTTTTTCAGCTACCAGCTACGAACTACTTTGATTTACGAGGTTTCAGAACAATAAAGCATCGCTAGGTCTGACGTCTTCCCAAGTCTGTGCGTTTTAACGCCAATTTAGCGCGGTATGAACGGGTCGCATCTTGAGACCTTTCAAGCTCGAAGACGACGCCATAGAAACATGTCAGGAAAGCAAACTTCTAACTTCTTCTGCACGGTAGTTTCACTACACTCGTTAATTGAAGACCCCACTGGCGTGTGAAAGGTCACATCATTTCAGAACAAAGCCACCACTAGGTTTCATTATCATGCCATTGATACTGCAGAGTGCTAATCAGAGGAAATCTACGCTTTCCAGGACCATCACATTGCTTCAATAGGTGCTGAAGGCAGAGTCGACAGACGTCGTGCCAGGTCACACCAATAAAAGCAGTGAAATCATCACAATGATAGGAGGACGAAAATATTACTACAGAAAAACTGTGGACCGTTTACCAGAAGGAACCATGATAGTATGCGAATTAGCAGCGCTATGAACACCATTTACCCGGCTGAAACTGGTGTCGACGCGGGTGCTGAAAAAACGGTTTGAAGCACAAGTCGATGTTGCCTTCACTAGAGTAAACGTCTTTTTGAAACGCAAAGACACTGCAGACAGGTTGGGTTTTGTGTAAGATTCATCGCAGATAAACGAGCTGAAAGAGTGATTCAACTCGGCGTGTGGTCGAGCGTTACGGCTGGTTGAGAGAGTGAAGCGAGACAGAAGTGTGTGGTGGGTGGAAAAGCAACACCACCCAGATGTGTTGGGAGAAGCTGCTACGGGTAAGAGAGAGCGACGTCAACGCACAGCTGTGAATTGACCTACTTGGCATCGCTCCAATTACTGTGACAGAAAACGTGGTGCTGTGCGTTGGCACCGACCCACGAACGTACACCGTTTCACAAGCTAGTCAAAGAGCTGCTTCACAACTAAAAGCAACCACTACCGTAATAATATCTAGGTGTAATTTTATACCTCTCATAAAATTGCATATTGAGTCACATATTAAAAGATCAACCTTATCATTACTAATTCAAAGCATACAGCGCCATGTCACAATATGCAATTGATTCATTATAATGCACGGGCGACACAAAGGTCATGTCCATTTAGATCGCACATATTCACTAAATATCAAGTTTCAATTTGAGTTGCCCGAATGTCATCTTCACTACCGAGACAACGTGACTACGTATATTCTTACCAACTGGATACCTTCTCTCCTCAAGGTGTGTGGTGGCATAAGTCACAAAAAAAAACAGGTTGGCAGCAACGCAATCAGAATTCTACCCATAAGATACAATATCGTTGTGAAATATTCTATTCAAACTCTCAGAATCAGAAGGATATCCTCGCTACTATCGCCTAAGAGTTTTTACACTTGGCAGTGCAAACAAAGCTCAATAAATCAGCAGCTGCATTGACGTTACACGTACATTCGTGTTTAAAATACGTCAACGCAAACCACTCTTTATCAATCAGAATTTCTAAATACGACAAGGCGTTACACCGTTGTTATTACTATGTAAACCTCGAAAAGGTCAGCTAGTGCAAGGGTGGTGAGCACATTTGTGAGCCTATGGGGTGGCGAACACGCTAGAAGTGTACGCAATGAACCTTGCCAGCAAATGATAATTTCGCAAGGGGGACAACATGGCAGGTGTTATTGCGTGGCACGATTTACGAGATAGCTCTGTGACATGAGCATTTCGAGGAAAGATGCTGCCATCGAACCTGCTCTCCAAGCGACTCAGCTCCGTTCAGTGCGGGCTCACGGGTGCTCTAAAAAACAATGAATATTGGCGTGATATAACTGTTCACACAGGTGCTTTGAATCGTGCTAGACTCTAGCATTTGGTGTGCACAGAGAAGAGTGAGATAAGGTTCTTGAATGGCTGTAACAGGCGAGCGACGCGGGAAGCGTGTGTAACACTCAACGTGGCACTGAGGTTACTGAAAATTCAGTGACGTCCACAAGGCTGAAATCGAGGGTGATTGGCACCGTTCGTTTATGATATTTAGATCTACATAACCAGCGAGCTAGGTTTTAGGTGTTGGCTATTACCAAAGTGGCAAATTTGTGTTTCTAGCTTTATTACCAACCTATTCAGGTGTTCCTCCACTTAGATAAAGCCGATCCATGTTGAGTAGCTAATAAACGTTAAGTACGTTTCCATACTTATAAATTCATACCCAGCAAACGTACTTTCCGATGTTGAGATAGAAAGAAAATTCATTTCGCGTCTGTGGTCTCCACTGGAACCTGTTACTTTAGCGATAATTTTGTTATTTTGTATTAACACTGTGTAAAACTTTGTAATAAAGCTATGCATACATATCAGTCTCTCAAAGAATCTTTATCACTTTAGTGTCTTTTATTTTCTGTCTGATTAATTTTAGAATTTGTGAGACACCCTTACTCATGGTGAATTTTATCTCACGAGTGCTAGAACATTGTACTGAAGTTCAACTATCATTTGATCATCTTCAGAACAGGAAAACACAAGCTTGAGACAAGAATTTTGTCGTTGAAAAGCTGCACAGCGTAACGAGAAGTGCTGAGAAAAAGTTGAGAAATAAATGCAGAACGGAACGTAGCTGCTGCAAATTTGATGTGGCTGCAATGTGACGTAACGAGTTGTCGTTTTCAGAGCCCAGCGATTCACGTTACTTCAAAAAGCCGGAAGTGCGTGTCGGTGTCATGAAGGTATGCTTTTAGTTTCAAGTTAACAAAAGAAAGAAAAAAACGACAGGCCTGCACGCAACACGCAGCACAGTCACAGCGAAAGCTACAAGAGCAGCCTTTCAAAGCCTTTTCGAAACGCTCTTTGGGTTACCACTACAAGCACACTAGCTGTATAGCCACTACACCATAAAAATCATATTTTTTGTATATTAGGCCTGCATTCAGTATGCTACCCTTTCTCATTTTTTCGAGAAGCGTGGTATGCGCTGCACACTTGCTGATAATTTTGTGGATTTTGGTTAAGCACAGGCTGACCCATGTGAAAAATTGTACCTCAACTGGTATGCGCCACAGTTGATAGGCAATCAAGAACCAGTTAACGAGGTGGAGCATTGGACTACCCACTCGTTATGCAGTTCAAATTGTGTGACGCCTTGTTCTCTGTCAATGTTCTAAAACGCTTTATTACTCGTGTTAACGCGGTTCCTTTCCTGACATCAAGCCTGGTTAAGGCCAGTTGAGAAACGAGTCTCAAGCACTGGCGTGGTTCAGTGGTAGAAAACTAGGCTGACACGCAGTGGTCCTGGGTTCAAGTTAGTTTTAAATTTTTTTTTGCGATACTGGCTACGGACTCCAGTGGCGGCGCTGGCGGAGAACTCCGGCGCTGCGCGTTACCAGTGTTCTGATCTTACAACAGTTTGTGCTGTAAAAAGTACAAAAACTGTACAAACAAATGCAGTTTGAGTATGGTACAAAAAGGCAATAACGGTTTTTCAAAACTGTTCGTAAAATGACCTTGCACATGCATCACATTAGGCGAGGGATCACGTTAAGAAACCTAACAGAACGAGCCGCTGTCTATAACCTTCATGCATGTTAGGAACTTCTGAGCCATAGTTTTTCACAGGCATCAGACGCATTATAAAAAGCCACTAGGGCTTGCTGACATCGAGCGCTCACCTCATTTCTTCGCGGAGTATTGAATAATGACATACTGGTGACTTCTTGTTTCGAAAAGTTACGATCATCTGTTTGCTTCACCATACATTTCAAATATCTCTGACAGTATCTTTTCTTTGAAAAGATGTTCTGGAACGCAATCTTTTTCAGTTACAGGAATTCAAAGC
>NW_023608652.1:0-28316 GCF_013339725.1 Rhipicephalus microplus | reverse complement strand
TTCTTCGTTTCTGGGAAAGCTTGCCAGTGTCCTGTCTTACTACCCTGCCTCCAACTTCTACTGCACACTCCGTAATGATACTCGTCAGGTTATCAATCATTGTATCTACGCTAAGGTTGGTTTCCTCACTAAGAGCCGAGTACCTGTTCTGCAGCGACACTCTGAATTCCTGTACTTTCTCTCTCAGTGCTAGCTGATTGATTGGCTTCTTGCGTATCAGTTTCTGTCGTTCCTTCTTCAAGTCTAGGCGAATTCGAGACCATACCATTCTATGGTCACTGCATCGTACCTTGCCAATCACTGCCACATCCTGCACGATTCCAGGGTGTGCACTCATTAAAAAGTCTATTTCGTTCTTATTTTCGCCATTAGGGCTCCTCCATGTCCACTTGCGGTTTTCTTGTTTTCGGTAGAAGGTATTCAAAATCCGTAAATTATTTCGTTCTGCGAACTCTACTAGTAGCTCTCCTCTGGCGTTTCTAGTACCGATGCCATAATCTCCTACTGCCTGGTCTCCAGCCTGCTTCTTTCCTACGTTTGCATTAAAGTCGCCCATCACTATAGTATACTGTGTTTTTACCTTACTCATTGCCGATTCTACGTCTTCATAGAAGCTTTTAACTGAAGCGTCATCATGGCTGGATGTAGGCGCGTAAGCCTGTACTACCTTCATCTTATATCTTTTTTCAGTTTAATTACGATACTTACCACCCTTTCATTAATGCTATAATATTCCTCTATGTTGCCAGCTATGTTTCTGTGAATTAGGAACCCCACTCCCAGTTTTCTTCTGTCTGCCAAGCCCCTGTAGCAAAGGACGTGCCCATTCTGTAGCACCGTATAGGCCTCATCTATCCTCCTAACCTCACTGAGGCCTATTATATCCCATTTAACATTCTCTAGCTCCTCGAATAGTACAGCTAGACTTCCCTCACTAGATAAGGTTCTAGCGTTAAACGTTGCCAAGTTCAGGTTCCAATGGCGGCCTGTCCGGATCCAGAGATTCTTAGCACCCTCTGCTGCGCTGCAGATCTGACCGCCGCCGTGGTCAGTTGCTTCGCAGCTGCTGGGGACTGAGGGCCGTGAGTTATTTGACGTAAGCATGTGGGAGGTAGTGGCCAGATACTGCACCAGGGTGGCCAATCCTTCTCTGGTGAGGAAGTGCGTTCTCGGCGGTGTTTGCCGGTGAGGCCGCATTCCAGGCCTCTTAATGCAGTTCCATGAACACGTGGATTTTTTTTAATCCGGTTGGAAACTGCGCGGTACCGGGATTTGAACCACGGACCTCTTGCATGCGAGGCGGATGCTCTAACCACTACGCCATCGCCGCAATCGCCCTCAAGCTGGTAACGGAGTGCAAATAAACCTTGAGCATGCTGTAGCATTGTCAAGTGACGCTCACTGTCCATTGGAACTTTCCAAGAATAGTAGGAAATTGTGAGTGTGTGAATGAAATAAATTGCAATAGGTTCCAACAGTCACCTACTACATTTGTGGACAATTAAGTCAGAAAAATAACATGTGACAACAGAGGAGCAACCAGATTAGTTTACCATACAACATAGTTTTCCTATACAACATGCAAAGGCAGGGATGGCTGAAAAGCTCCTTAGCAACGCTGCTATGACCAGTAGCAACAAGCATATATTTAAAAACAACTTATGCACCTTATGCAAGGTGCTTAAACTGCTCTGTGAATGACCTAAGACTTGCAACTCAATGCAAATGTACAAAATTTTCAAGATCGTTTCGCGGGCTTCCTCAAAGGAGTGATGAACCACCTTTTGCTCTTGGTACAAAGAACGCCTTAGAATCAGTTGGATACCTCCAAAGAATACAACATAGCTGAAAAAAATTTGAAAAACGAAAGTATGACCAGAGATAAAGCAATCGCAATATTTTGCGACACACTCCCTCCCCCCCCCCCCCACCTCATCTCGCTTCATTCCACAGGAAAGGACAGCACCGTTCATGGCACCCTGCCTAGTGCATTATTACAATACCTTGCTTCAACTTTGTGTGGTTTTCCTCCTTTCTGCGTAACTTGACAGTGTTGACCGCTTCTCGCTATGCTGCAGCTGAGCGGCCTGACACGGTGTAACTCTATTCAAGGAAACTGAATGACATTTTGACTGAGCGCATTGCTGAGGTCACTGCAAGTCACCATTATGTACCGGAAGCGGCTGTTGGCGGGCCAGCATTTTTTTCCTGCAGTTTGAAACAATGCCTGCCTGTAGTGCTATAACATGCTCAAGCTGACTAGAAGCTAGTGTAGCACACGGTGCGAGGAAGCTGGAACACCAGATTTGGGCCAAAATCAGGTGTTTAAATCGCTTTTATAAATTCTTGTCACGACCAGATCATTATTTTGACTAAAACACATGCACAAAAAAATAAAAAAGAGGGAATGAAGCTCGAACCCACTCCATCAACGCCCCCTTCAATGTGAAGCTGACACGCAACCGTTACACCACCTTCAAGGATGAAGTGTGTTGCTTTTACTGTATACTAGATTGTGGTGGCCTGTATTTTCGCCACCTGGTTTAGAAATGCAGGTTTCTATCTCTCAGTGCTCGCGACAACCTAAGAGAGGATAATTAATTCATTTGTTTTGTGCTGCCCGGGAACAGATCATCTATTTGGCACGTTTTGTTTAAAAACATTAACGCAACTGCACATGTGAGCTACATTAAACTTCCAATCAAACTTCCATGGCCACATGCTCTAACATACGCTAGTATGCTGAGTTTAACAGACAACAGTTGACTCCTTCCGAAAGTGATTCATCTTTCTGAAAAGTTGCAACGAAGCTTTCCTATATTTTAGTCCGATTTATTTAGCTACAACTGCACACTATACAAAGTGCAAACAGGAGCAAGCGCATCTGATCTAAACAGCGCTTTTGACCTATGACGGCTATTGGCCAATAATCTTTTGCAACGTCGAATTACAAAAACGCAAAAGGTTATTCGCACCATTCCCCCCCCCTCCCTTATTCTATGTGTTTTAAACTCCTATTTTCATCTTACAATTCAATTTCATGCCATCTTCTAAGAATTTATTTCTTTAATACAAACTATACCACTCCAACACCCCAAAGTGTTCCTCTACTACACTATTCATACTCACTCTGCATTATAAAGCTTGCTCCCACCTAAACCGTATAAACAACTCACCTATTCATGTTTCTAACAATTACTTGGTCTATAGGTTTCAATGAAATGTGGATACTTTGCCTGTTTAAACATGTTTGGCATCACTGATAATGTCCTTTTAAAAACAATACATCTCAAATAATACAAGACAATAATTGCAAAACTCCTTAAGGTCCTTGCTACAACTACAGGAAATAAATACACAACCCGCGATTGACCATCTTCTGCTCACTAAACAAGTACGTTTTATGAATCACAGTGGTTTCCCAGAACAAGACACGACCCTTTACATATTTTTTTTATTGCTGCATATATATTAGGCTCCATAGTAGAATCAAAATGGGGAATTAAAATCCTTGATAAACAAAAAATAACATTCAGTTTTGTCATAGTATTCACAGACATAATGAAGTTCTCTCACGGTAGGTATGACAATAAAATTTCTTTGTACAAAAATGCTAAAACAGAACTGTATAAAGTGCACATATTTTTATACCCAAATAAATACATAAAATTAAATTTGAGTACATTTTCGTGGCTGCGTTCTAATAAATGAAAAAAAATGACACACAAGACAAAGTAACGCATAATGCCTGTGTAAAACATGCAACACATTTGTGTAAAGTGGGAAATGATGTAAAAGATAAGGCCCCCAGCCTAGTGAAATCAAAAAAAAATATGCCGCCTGCATTTTCCCACAGGGGCATCTCGAGTAAAAGCGTCGCATATAGGTGGGGGTATCGTGCGAATCTTGCGTAATTGGGTATGGTTTGGGAATGCTTAATTGTTATTTCACTTATATTATTCTTACTTATCGAATGAAGGAGAAGCGTTGCCTTCAATGTAAAGCGAAAGCCGAGTAAAGACGCCCTTGACAGAATTCCTAACGCATGATCTAGTATGTGCAGCGCAAAGAGTCGTTTCTTTTTAACTAGCAGACGCTAACTGCATCGGCCTTGTGAGGCAAGAGAGAAGGAGGAAAGCGACAGTTTTGCAGGTGCCTTCCTGTGCCAGATGCACGTCTCAGCACAACCCGTGAGCATGCGCAGTGGGGGTGTGGATGGTGCCGCCGCCGACGCTGAAGTGCGACAAAGAAATGCTCCGCATAAAAAAAAAGGCTGTTGAGTGTACATTCGTTGCCTTACATTGCCACTAGGAAGTCAAAGCGAAATTTTCAGTGAGGAACTCTCGCCTACCTAGTGGTACTCCGGTTTGCACCCCCAAAAAGGCAAAATCTAGATTGGCTATGATATTTGCACTGTGACTCTCCCTTCTCATGTCGTTTTGAATGGGAACAGTTACAAGTGTATTTCAAGCAGTCACTCGGATCACAATCCATTTGGCTCTTTCCCGATACAATATAAAATGTTTGAAAAAAAACTATGAAATAATAAAACATTAAAAATAATATCAATGGCAGCCAGGCAAACCGCAACAGACAGTTTATCTGCTCTGTGAGCGTTCTGCAATGGTTAGGTTTAAGAAAATGGAAACTTGTTGACATCTTCCCGCTAGTGGGAAGTTCCATGAAGCTCCGTTTATATGCTGGTTAACCAAAACAAGCATTTCTGAGATGTCACACCTGCAACTCTTGAAAACTGTATAACAAAAGTTGAAAAAAATTTTTTGCAGAGCCCTTTTAAGTATTTGGCATTACGATCAGTTTTCAACAAGGGAATGGGGTAAACCCTATACCCACCATGTATTTTAGGCAAAGTTTATGTACTTTTTTTCTCTATAACCATGAGAGCTATAGTAATTATTTTTTATCTTTGTGACCATGAGCCATTCCTTTTCTTACTGAAGCAGATCTAGTACTGAAAATTGTAATGCTCCTGTTTTGTAAAGTCTTTACTTCAGGTACCTACTTATCACTCGATAATAGCTATTAGACGTCGTGCTGCAGAAGAGCACTTTCTCACACAACAATAATGTTATCTAAATACTGGCCGAAATCTATGATTCTAGATACTGTGGTTGCATAGAGAAAGGAACATAAGAACAGAAAAAGCATGTTTTGAGATAATCGCATTTAACGTTGAAACCCTGCATTATTTCAAAAGTACAACATGACAGCAAATTGACGCACCTATTCAATAGGCACCAGCTAGATGCTCATCATCAATATCATTTTTTATTTTGTGTTGAAACGCCTTGCCTGGCCAGCCTCATTTGTTGCCTGCTATGCAGCCGTGTCAGCACAGAACTGCCGACGCAGTTCAAGCGAACATAGGCCCTGCCCAGTGAAGTGCCCTGGCAAAATTCCAAAATAGTTCATCACATTTACAGGGGCTATATTGCCATCATTAAAAGTGAACACAGCATCAAGAGTGCATATTTACAGTGCTTGGTGCCCGAGGAAAACGTCTTTTTGGAGCGCGCTCCCACACAACAATCCAACGACTCATTATGGTTTTCAGTTTTCCCGTGGAGGCATTCAGCAAATAATTCTGGATGAGCTAGTTCAGATAATTTGGCTTAACAGCCTCAATAACAAATGCTAGATGGTGCTCTTCATCAACGAATGGTTCACCATTTAACTGGGCTGAGTTGAATTTACACCAAATTTCTATGTTTTTCAAGCAAACGCCATGGAATTGATTGGTATTGTTTGATGCCATGCGAAAGTATTTGGACTGACAACTTTTTGCAAGTCCTTCAAGCTGGCTCTATTTCTCTTAATGGCCTTCGCTAATAGTTCTGGCAGTTGCCAGTGATGACACCAGTAAGACGTCCCCGACCAGATATAGATTTCGTGACAGAAAGCTTGATGCCTTTGCTTTCTTTCATTTTCGCAGTTCTTGGTCCATTATTTTCTGAATATGCCAAATGCACTCTAGCTTGCAAACTTTAATGTTTCCATACAGCACAATGCTTGAACTGCAAGGAATCTCTTGCTACGTAAGAATGGTACCATGGCAGGCTGTTGCACAAGTTTTGAAATATGTCCTTTTTAGAGAAAAAAACATTGTACTAAGACAAACAAACGAGTGATTCTGGTTCAGAAAAGGCTACCAGTTTCAAATAATTCAAAAGTCTAAATATATTTTTTTCCAATATTGTTGCTTACCCTGTCCTCTTAAGCAAGTGATACTGGAAGCGTATGGTCATTCTGCACAAAGGAATTGCCTGGAATGGCCAGGTGTTTCAAGTTGCACATATGTGCCACTTGAAACACCTGCAGACTCAATTTAAAAAGTGTAAAGGTAAAGCTGACACGTATGCACACAGCAAAAAATTTTCCAGTTACGAAATGTTAGTATTGGCTGAACACAATAGACTTAACCTCTTTGGTATGCTCGTCTAGCTTGATACGACCTTTCTAGAAATCTACAGCGATGTTTCGTGTTGAAGCGGAGGAAAAAAAGGAACCTAGCAGCACAGAAGCAGGAAAGTTCAACATGCATTGTCAAGAGGCCACAGCATTTTTTTTCTGACATAACAGAATGAGCCCCTGCATAACATGTTGCATGCTTATAAAGGACATGCCGAAATTTTGGCATGACCTTATCACAACTCGCAAAACGCGTCTTCTATGCACTCGTTGTTGTCGTCTTCGTTGATTTCCGCAGAGTTCTGCCGTCTCGATGATTGCCTTGTGGAAGCAGTAGACTACTGTGTCCGTTTTCACGTCTCGCCAGGCATTGAAGATCTCCACGGGAGAAAACTTTGCAGAGATTTCCGGCCACTCCTTTGTCAACCACTGCTGGATGCCCTGGTTGCTGACAGCTTCACTGTCGCCAGAAATGGTCTTGCCAACATTGTTGTAGCACTGCTTAAATCTGTGAAGCCACTCGGTGTTGTTGGCGAAGTTGTTTCACCGAGTGCGGCAAACCATTTGACCTTGGCGATGAGCATCGGGTCATCCACCGAAATGTTCTTCGCGTGCGCTCCTAAAAGCCAGCCTTAGAGGGCCTTTTCTACATTTCTGTGGGCAGAAACGCAGTCGTGACAGGTTTCCGGCGTTCGCTGCTTCTTCGCCTTTGCTTTGACATCTGTCTTGTTTTTCAACAAGGTACTCAAGAGTGCTCTGTGGTATCCCGAAGTCGTCCTCGATGGTCGAAGATTTCTCGCCAACCTCAACACGCTGAATAGCCTTCAACTTCGTCGCAAAGTCAAGGGTCTCACACTACTTGAGGCTGGCCATAGCTACATGAAAAGCCGACAATTCAAAGAGTTCGCAGCGGCTTTGCACACCACGCACGCAAAAGAGAATCGCTGCACATGCGATGGTACATAGGCGACGCGACAGCGGAAGCAACACAGTGCTCGCGAGGCAATGGCCACCTACGAGGGCAACAGCAAAAGGCGCGAACTGTGGTTGGCGGAACAACCTCGCAAAACAGCAACAAAAAATCAGAGAAAAGGCGAAAGGATGAGGGCGTTGGCTCCTTCGTTCCTACTCTCCGAGCCGACTTGTATGCTGAGAAAGCATGAAGTAAAACAAAAAAAAGCTGTCGCGCAAGTTTGAGATAGTGCAGGGCAAGCCCTCTCGCCTTTACCTTTTTTCGAGGCGTGGTGCCGCGACAAGGTCGCTTGGCGCTGCTGCGAGTGCCAAAAGTGCGCTTTCCATCTCGCGCATGAAGCCGCGCTGCCGCGGAGATCGCGGGGGGAGGGGGTGGGGGCAAGTTCCAAAGCGCACCTTCCAGCTCGCGCGGCGTTCGATATATCTGAAGATGGGTAAAATACCGTTCGATATAAATATGCTAATTTCTATACTTTTACAAAAGAATGACAAGAAAATAACTTGCGAGCTCGACATAAGTGGTTTCAATATAACCGTGTTCGACTGTAGTTGAGACATCTTCCAAGTGCAAAGACAACCAATGAAGCGCACATCATGCCAGTGATAGCTATCATGGCACTTCAGGTACACTATCCAAGCCAAAACATCTTTTCCATAATAGCATAAAGTAAGCATCTTAAAGGCAAAATCTACAACTGGTAATCTGGCAGCCATTGTGTTAATACTTGACAGTCTGGGTGAAACTGCAGTTCTGTTCACCACACACCTTTTACTTCATTATGAACTAATTTACTTCATTATGATAATGAACAATAGTGTAGCGCCACCTCTTAAGCATCATGCATTCTGTCAATGCACAGACCTCTAATCCAAGCCAGGCCACAAGTGCCAAGAACCCATTGCAGCATGTCAGTGCTAGTTCATGTTGCGTACGTTGTTTTGTCCGTTCCCAGCTGCCGTTGAGTTGGAAGCGATCAATCATGCACAAAAAACGACAACAAGGCCGCCGGCAGACAATTTGGAGTCCAGGTTTGCGTTAGCTACTCTCTAAAAAATTTTACACCCTAAAAGGTGTAAAACAGGTGTATGCATTAAAAGCACCAATATGATCACCGTTTTTACACCCCATATTTAAAATTTGAGCTGTTCGTGAATAAAACACCTTCAAAACAACCCATTTACACCCTTATATTTGGGGTGTAATGAACAAAACTACAAATGATCGATTGATATGTGGGGTTTAACGTCCCAAAACCACCATACGATTATGAGAGATGCTGTATTGAAGGGTGCCGGAAATTTCGACCACCTGGGGTTCTTTAACGTGTACCCAAATCTGAGCACACGTGCCTATACAAGGGTATACAAATGCACGACATTTCCGGGCCGTTTTCCTTATACTGTTAGTATACATTAACCATCTTGATACCAGCAAGGCTTTTACTACTAGCTGCTTGCGAGTCTAGTAATGAATCGAAGCAGGAAGTAATGTGACCGAAACGCAGTTTTCATCGATAAAGCACGCAAACTACTATAAGATGGAAGATACAATACGAGCGCCACTTGTTCAATAGAGGAAGAGCCAATTCCCTTGTACCTGTTTCTTTCATCTGTGTCATTTGCCTGATAAATCAACACTCACAAAGTGCACTGATTTGCCTGAAGAAGGTAATGTTGCGCACATTGGTGTAGCCATGCATAGAACACTCCCCCCTCCCCCCCCTCCCTCATAAGATCGAAGCCTTTAAAGCTGGAGAAAACACCTGCAAAAAACAAAAACAAAAAACATTAACTGCGCAGTTGTTTAGCCATGACCACCACGTCAGCAAGCCATCAGGTACCTCAAAAACAAACATTGACGTCATATACTTTTAGCAGGCACGTTTTAGTTAATGTTCCTCTTCATGTGTGCTCAAAAGTGCGCGCGTGTGTGTGTGTGTGTGTGTGTGTGTGTGTGTGTGTGTGTGTGTGTGTGTGTGTGTGTGTGTGCCGCTCTCACGTTGTTCCGTTCAGCGCTTTGTTAACTGCGTCAGCACGACAATAACGTCTTCAAACAATTTTGTTTTCATCTAGTTGATGACAAATCAGCATTTCTTTACTTAGCGAGAATATTTGTCCGAACAGTTTCACGGGGATGATGGCGAAGTGTGAATGTGGGCAAGTTTTTTTGTTTGTTTGTTTAGATTGTTTGGAGTATACAAAGCAGAGTGAGCGTGCACCGCAGAGGTTCAGCGAAGAAATTTAACATAGTTTTGCGGTGCCCTTTGTTGGTAGCCGTGTTTAACGTGGCCCGCTCGTTATGCACATCAAATTTAGTTTACTAATTAATACATGTGTGGGGACCGCGCCTGTTGGCTCTATGCATCAGCCGTATCTAAGACGCATGTGCTTGGGCATGTTGGTAGTTCATTTACTCTCTTTTTTTCTTATTGCACAAAAAGACCGAGAACGGAAAACAAGGGCGTGGTGTCCATGTCGTTCTTTTCGGTGCTTTTTCGTTTTGTGTTGTAACACTGCCGTGATAACTCGGGTTGATGCATTGGGTGACAACGCAGCATATTGTTTCGCGTTAGGTGCACCTCGCAAATATTTCCTACTTGCTAATACATTCAATTTCGTTAAATTTGTCTTCACCGGTAATTTCGTTTAACCGCAACGCAGCGTGACACTGCCGATGGCTATGCCTGTGTAGCGGATCCAGCACTGAAGCTGGACTTTTGTTTGAACAGACCTTTCGTCTGTGTGTGTGGTCGAATCGCCTACTTGAACACAGACTACGCTGCATCGGGAAGGAATTATGCTTTCTCAGCCTGCCAGCTTGATTGAAACAAAAGGCCCTAATTTAGCAGTATGCAATGGTCATTGAGTGAAGATAACAGAGTCAGTTTACGTGAAATTTCCCAGCCAAATTAGCGGCTATGGCAAATGTGTTTGAAAAAAAAATTATGCTGATTTAATGCACTGAAAACAGTGAACTGCTTAAATATTTCGGAGAAAAAAGTTCTTGGTCACGTGGTTGCGTTTTAAACGTTCCAGAATGTTGTTGGAGTGTTGTTTGTGGAAAAAAAATATTTTACAAGTACCGCTCCTTTTTTTATATCAATTTTGGTACATGTTAAGTAACGGAGCTTATGTAAGGTGTTTGAAACTCGGCAATATTAATACAAAATTTTTGGCCACATACGTCTGCAACAATTAGGCCAAAGTGTGTTTGTTATGTTTGCATTTTCTCATTGCGATACTGCACTTTTTAGCCCCGCTGCGGTGGTCTAGCGGCTAAGGTACTCGGCTGCTGACCCGCAGGTCGCGGGTTCGTATCCTGGCTACGGCGGCTGCATTCCCGATGGAGGCAGAAATGTTGTAGGCCCGTGTGCTCAGATTTGGGTAAACGTTAGAGAACCCCAGGTGGTCTAAATTTCCGGAGCCCTCCACTACGGCGTCTCTCATAATCAAATGGTGGATTTGGGACGTTAAACTCCACATATCAATCAATGAATCAACTTTGTATGAATATCTGAGCCGTGACTACGTACTTCACAGAAAAGATATTTGATGAAAATTTATATTTAAACATCTTAAGCTGTTAACCTATTCGAGAAAAGATCACTCACTTCACAGAATTGTCATTTTTGTCTGTATTGAGACGCAATTTGCACCATGTGGTGGTCCAATTGAAAATCACCTTTTACCTAAATTGAAAACAAATAAAGAGTTCTTTGTATGTGAAAAGTTTCATCATTACGATTTCTATTTCAAGGAATAAAATAATTTTTGAATTTTCCCATCAGCGGCGATGGAGAACTTCGAGGCGTCGGCTGCCGTATGACCAAATTGCAAATCGGGAACTTGAAACTTCAAAAATCATTTAGTGGCAAAACTCTTGAGGCTTTGGGTCGTTTCCTCCACTGTTGTCGTACTAGTAATATGTAGCCACTTGATGAGTTGCACAATAGATAACGTTAGTGGTTTTCACAGCATATACACGGACAAAATGATTATTCGTGGGGCGAATCGTTCGTCCGTACATTTGTACTTTTCTCCGTTCGTCCATGCATCCATCCGTCCGGGCTTCTGTGTGTCAGTCTGTCCGTGAGTCCGTCCGTCTTTTTGTCCGTCTATACTGGCGTCAGACTGTCTGTCCATTCATTTGTGCGTCCGGACGGACGAACGCTACGCCGCACTCATCATCAATCACTCCGTGGATATGCTGTGATCTTTTTCTCGAAACATAAATTACTATGACACAATTTGGCACATGAAAAAACTGCTTATTTGCTTTATATTTACGTACAAAGTCTATTTTAATTCAACCACCACATGGTGCAAGTTGCGTCTCATTATAGACAAAACAACTATTTTGTGAAATTCGCGATTTTTTCTCGTAAAGTTTGACAGCTTGAGAGGTCTAAAATATTTTTCATCCGAATATACCTTATGTGGATTAAGTATTCACTCCTCAGATATTCATGCAAAGTGCAATATTGATATAGAAAAATGCAGATATAACACATTTCGGCTAAATTATTTGAGGCGTATGTGGTCGAAAATGGTAATAATGTTACTGAGCTTCAAACACTTTACGCGAGCCCTTCACTTAACTTGTAGACCAAATTTGGCACGGAAGAAGAAATATTTATGAAATAATTTTTTTCTCAAATATCCAGGCGAGATTCCGGGAAGTTCAGGAGGCAGCCACGTGACCAAAAATTATTTGTCTGCGAAATATTCTAGCAGTTACCTTTTTTTGTTCCAGTAAAATCAGCGCGATTTTTTTTCGAATACATTTGAGGTGGTCGCGAAATTGGCTGGGACATCTGACGTGGAATGACCCAATAGCCAATTCTTCCATTACATAATCGTGTAAATGTGAAGCAAGTTCAAGAACACTAGTATCATTCACAGTTTAATAAGTAACTGTACAGTACTCAATTTCACAAGCTACCTGCACTGAATACCTTCTCAATGCGCATACTGTCATGTATGCTCAGTGGAATTGTGCTTTTGTGCAATACAGATAAAATATGTATAAGTTGTTGCGCGTCGTACTGTATTCCTTTTAGTAAACTAATTGAATGAGTATCATGGTAGATCTGCAGAAATACAGATGCAGCTGTGTTGATGCATACTTAAGCATAGAACTTGACATTCACTTAGACTGGTCGATGCATGCAGCTGATGGAACATTATCAACTTGGAGCAGCACCTTTTTATTTGCCTGCGAGACCAAGCTGAAAGGGTAAAGTAAGGTTCATATCTACGGCACGAAAAGTATAATGATTCTGCCACAGCGCGCTTTTTATGGCGTTTATTGCTCAGCGTACATTTTCTAGCATTTCTCACTGCAGTGAGAAATGCTAGAAAATGCCCGATGCCACTGAACATGCTTGCTATTCACTCAATTTATACTTACACCTACAAAAGGAGTTAGTTATGCAGGGTTATGCAGTTATACTGTATGTTGCACTCTTTGTGAAATTTGGTCACTGTTCCTTGTGTATTTATTTTAGGTTCCCGGGGCTGAATTTCCTGGATAGAAAGAACAGCTTCGCCCCAGTTCTGTCGAAGGCACCATTCATCTCAGCAGCTGAAGCTGATTGTGCAAGCAGCTGTGACAAGCTGTGCTTTTGCAGTCAGAAGTATACCAACATTAACAGTACATTAATACAACCCCACTTACACTACCTTGTCGAATGTTCTCTTTTTAATGTTGAAATTTAGACTGCAAGGTGTAGTACGTTGTAAATGTGACTCCAGAAACTCGCTTACTCTTTCTACGTGTTTTTTCCTATTGTATAGGTGTCAATCAACGCCATACCTTTCAGTCGTTTGCCCGACTAGCGCAAATATTTTTGAAAGTTGTGAAGATTTATTGTATTGAAAATAATGAATTTCTAGTACAGAGAGAAACAACTTGGTCACGTCAGATATTTCAAATTGTTGCAGAATGCGATCAGAGCCCTGTTTGTCAGACTTGCAGTTTTTCTATAATAAAGGCAGATGTTAACATATGGCTTAAATGTTTTTTTTTGCTTCGGCGTTGTGTTTGGTTGAACATTACGCTACAGGTTACTGCTTGCACTACTGTGGTGTGGTGCGTGTGTGTGCGTGCGTGCGTGTGTATATGTAAGTGCCTTCCGAGTCTTACTTTGTCGTTTTCGGCCCAGTCTACGTACACATATATATATATACACTGGTCTCATGCAGCTCATTCAAGACCATGACACCTTATTTTATCAGCTGCATTCATGCAGGTATATGCGCATTGGGTGACACCAGTATCTTCCTTTTCCCTCTCAGCCGCAGAGAAGGTTCATGTATGTTTCTCCCTAAAAACAATTGAGGCTTGGGCCAGTTGGTGATGCATATTTGATGAATTGAAGTGATATAATGGCTCTCCTCAACACAAAAGCCTAAGCATCACCTCCTGTGTCTGCTTTTGTTGTCCCGTTAATCGCGCTTCATTTGATCAAGTATGCTTATCCATATAACTGCCATCGTTTCAAGGGGGTCTATAGTGTTACACCCCACTCACATGGATATAGCTTAATCCAACACCCATTGTTTAGGGGTGTTCATAAGCACGTATTAAAGTAGGGTGTAACGTTTTCTTACACCCTATGGTTTCAGGGTGTTTTAAACACCTTATTGTTTAGGGTGTTCCTAGACACTCTAAAAGAGTGTTGCCCAGGAGACAAAAAATACACCCTTATGGGTGTAAAAATTTTGAGAGTGTACTGGCAATGGTAGCACGATCAGCTGAAAGCCATCAACAAGAGATGTCAAGCCTTCTGTGGGCGAATACTAGGAATATCTACAGATTGAGGCGGCACTTCATGATTACGTCTAGGTACAGTCGTGTAGGGCTGCGTCCCTGTGCAAAGACCCTTGAAAGACTGTTTTCTAGAGGCTTGTGTCTGCAAATAAATTTAAGTCATTGTTGAACGTCTGGTTTTATTGTTTACGAAAGTATTGAATAATAGTTAGTTATATTGGTTACTTGTATTGGGTTTATAGGCACAAGAGCGACTCAGGCTAAGTTGCGCCAAACACAAATGGCCAGTATATACATTTTAATTCCAAAGGTTATGGAGGAATCCACTTTCTTTTAGGAAATTAATGACGTTATACAGTGAAAAAGTGAATCATCTCCTAAAATTCCTAAACGTGACTAGAATATGTAAAACCGTTGATGGCTGTTGACATTTTTCACATTCTGGCGAATCTTTTCTTCTAAGCGAAAAATTGTGAATGAGATGAGTGTGCCCAATGCAGAGTTGGCATAGGATGACCTCAGTAAATCGTTCTTGGTGAGAACATGACTTCCATTCGCCCACTGTTGGCTTCACCAAATGCAGTTTATTACTCGTGCAGGAGTCCTATTGTTGCTGCCACTTTGATGATAATGCAACACGAATTGTACGTAGGCTATCTTTAAGGGGAATCTTTGTTTGTTTAACTAATATCTGCGCTGCTAAGTACGCACAATCGTCCGCCTTTTCCTTGCCTGGTATACCTAGGTGGCTTGAAACCCAACAGAAATGGACAGTCATATTCTCTATATTTGAAACAACCATATGTGAAGTGGGGTTTATCGGCGTAAGTAGTATCTGCACTGCTGGTCTATTGATACGAAATGCGGGTGGCAGCAACCGACACAGGTATCACAGCTTTCGGGGCAACAGCTCGCGTTCGGCTCCTCTCACTCAAGGCATGACCCACTGCGGCACATAATCTTCTTCCTCTCTACAATACCCCAGCGAGAACACGAGCCATCCTGGCAAGTCACGGGGACGAGAGTAGGAGTGGGTCGTGATAGGGCTTGAGACGACTAACGTGGACAGTCTCACGACCAATGCGTCGCCTGTCTGCAAATGGTGTGACCGGCTCGATCACGTATGTGACATGAGATCGACGTTCGACGACTTGATAAGGACCGTGAAACTGGGTGACAAACTTAAAGAACAGACCTGGGGAGTTGAAAGGCAGTTGGAGCCAGACGAGTGAGCCCACAGCAAAAGTCTCGACCGGCTGGTCGCGGTCGTGGCGGTCTTTTTCGAGCACTTGCTTGTCCGAAGTGAATGATTGGGCCAACTGACGACACTTTTTAGTGTGGTGCACAATTTCAGAAAGAGGGTTTCACTCTGAGACGTCGGGACGATACCGCAAAATGGTGTCAAGGGTGGAGCATGGATCACGCCCATATAGAAGAAATGCCGAAAGCTTGTGGTTGACTGCATCGTGGTGTTTTACTGCGTAAATAAAAATAGGAAAAGGACATCCCAGTTTGATTGGTCGGAATTGACATAAATGGCGAGCATGTCTTCTAGCGTTCGGTTGAAGCGCTCAGTTGGACCATTGGTCTGTGGTTTGTAGGTTGTAGAGTCGCGGTGAACCGTGCGGCATGCCTGAAGTCGTTGGTGTACAACTTCGGATAAAAATACACCCCCTCGATCACTCAGTAGTTCACGTGGGGCCCCGTGACGCAGTACAAAGCGTCCCAAGACGAAACTGGCTACGTCACATGCACCACCCGTAGGTAGTGGAGCTGTTTCAGCATACCTCGTCAGATGGTCGACGGCGACAATGATCCATCGATTTTAAGCGCCAGTGAACAAAAGGGGACCATATAGATCAATTCCAACACGGTCGAAAGAGCGCGCCAGACACGGTAGAGGCTGTACTAATTCGGGTGAATGGGCCACTGTATTTTGTCGTTGGCCTAATGAATAGGACCGATTGTATTTTTGTTCAAATGTGTATATACCACGCCAGTAGTAACGCTGGCAGATCCGGTGATATTTTTTTAGCACAACAGCCTAAGCATGTTGTGGGTTGGCATAAAAATACGCATAGACATCGGATCGCATGTGGCGTCGTATAATGAAGAGCCATTTACGACCATCCGCGTAGTAGTTTCTGCGGAATAGCTGCGCGTCCCGTATCTCGAAATTTGTGGCTTGGCGGCAAAGAGCACGTGGGTACACAGACGTTGAGGAGCCGGAAAAAATGTTAAGGAGATATGTTATCCATGAGTCTTTACGCTGTTCAGACGAAAAGCTTGAGCCGAAAATGGGGGCGATGGGGAAGTTGGCGTCCGAATGCAGGTCTGCGCTGGATCTGACTGGTGATTCTCAGAGGTCGTCCGCATCAGAGTGTTTTCGTCCTGAGCGGTAGACGACACGAAATTCAAATTCTTCTAGGCGAAGAGCCCAACGTCCAAGGCGACCTGAAAGGTCTTCTAGCGACGCCAACCAACAAAGTGCGTGGTGGTCTGTCATAACGTCGAATTTCTGTCCGTACAAGTAAGGACGAAACTTGCTTAACGCCCAAACGATTGCAACGCATTCTTTTTAAGACACTGAGTAGTTCATTCCCGCTTTCGTGGGTGCGCGGCGTGCATATGCGACGACGTACTCTGGAAAACGGGGCTTTCGTTGCGCGACTTCTGCTCCCGCACCAACGCCGCAGGCTTCTGTGTACACTTCAGTGGGGGCACTTGGGTCGTTATGGCGCAGAATGAGTGGTGATGAAAGGAAGCAGCGCAGTCTAAAGGAGGCTTTGTCACAAGCCGGGGTCCAGTTAGAAATATTAGCTGGATTGTTCAGTAGTTGCGTAAGTGGGGCGCTTATTGATGGAAACTTGTGGACAAAACGGTGAAAATACGAACACAAGCCGATGAAGCTCCTAAGTTTGTTGTGTGAAGTCGGCTTCGAAAAGTCGGCTACGGCTCGAAGTTTGTCTGGGACGGGGCGAATCCCATCCTTTGCCACAAGATGACCAAGTATAATACGTTGGCGAGCCCCGAAGCGCCACTTCTTCAGATTAAGCTAGAGGTTTGCCTTAGAAAGGCACTGAAGAATTGTGCGGAAACGGTAGACGTGGGTAGGGAAATCAGGAAAGAATACGATAACCTCAACAAGGTAACAAAGCATATCTGCCATTTAAGGCCACGTAAAATGCTGCCCATTGTTAGTTCAAACGTTTGAGGTGCATTGCACAGACTGAATGACATAACCGTGAGTTTGTATAGGCCATCCGGCGTATCGAACACTGTTTCGGAACTGCCACACTCTGCATAGGAACCGGCCAGTAACCTGAACATAAGTCCAGCGAAGAAAAGAATTCGGCACCTTGTAGGCAATAGATAGCTTCGTCGATGCGGGGAAGAGGATAAATAACTTTCCGTGTAATTTTGTTCAGTCGCCGGTAGTCGACACAAAATCTAATTGAACCGTCTTTTTTCTTCACTAGCAGAACAGGTGAAGACCAGGGGCTGGAAGATGGCTTAATAATACCACGCATAAGCATATCGCATATAGTCGAGCTGCTCTGCAATTACACTTCGTTCCTTGGGTGATACGCGGTAGGGGTGTTGCCGCAAAGGAGGGTGCGTTCCAGTGTAGATTTTGCGGGTGACAGTGTTAGTTTGACTCAGTGCCTTTTGAGGAAGGTCAAATGAATCTCGGAATTCATGAAAAAGGGTTACTAGCTGGTCCCGTTGATTTGGAGGAAACTTGCTGTCGATGAAACGATTGAAAATATTCGAGAAGTAGTCATCCCGTGTAAAAAGAGGAGTAAGAGCATTCAGTTCAAGTTGTTGGCCAGAATCGTGGAACTCAATAGGAACAATAACGTTGTCATCAACAGGAAGAACATAGCCCAGTGTTTCGTGAACTCTTAAGGTGAGAGGTCATGAGCTAGAATTACAAACGACGATTCCGGAAGTATTTTGGTGAGATTGCAGAACGGCGTATGGCTAAGACGTACCGTGGCGGCGGCTGAAAACGTCAGATAGGGAGAACACAACGGTAGAGCCGGACAATTCAGTCACTTTCCGGGGACAATGATGGCACTGAAAGGAGGAACATCAATGTCGGAAGCAACAAGAAGGTTGCCAAAGTGAGTGCGCTCATTGTCGGTAGATGGCACATAAAAAAACATAAAAAATACCACCTGCGCGCGAGCGCAGTCAATTACGGCGTGTTAGCGCGAAAAAAAATCGCATCAAATTGTCACGTCGAGGGAACAAGTGGTGAACATGAGAAAATTAATGTGGTACAGAATGTCTTGAATGATTACTCTCGCCATACATGCTCCGAGTGGTCAAATTGGTTGCGCGCTCACGGTATTCAGCAAAACCTCGGAAGCCGTTGTGGTTACTTTTCGTATCGAACGACAGAGTATCTGACTCATCACAGATACGGTGGCACCAGTGTCAACAAGCACAAGAGTTCGTAGACCTTCAACAAACACTTCCAGAACGTTTGTGGGGAACAGGCGAGGATTTCTACAATGTGAAGATTTCGGAGCTCGTACCTCCGGAGCTGTGGCCGTCCGTTTTCCGTCTCTGCGGGGTTCGATTGATATGTGGGGTTTAACGTCCCAAAACCACCATATGATTATGAGAGACGCCGTAGGGACTCCGGAAATTTCGACCACCTGGGGTTCTTTAACGTGCACCTAAATCTGAGCACACGGGCCTTTAACATTTCCGCCTCCATCGGAATTGCAGCCGCCGCCGCCGGGATTCAAACCCGCGACATGCGGGTCAGCAGCCGAGTGCTTTAGCCACTAAACCACCGCAGTGGGGCTCTCTGCGGGGTTCGGTCAGCGACGCCGAGGGGACGTAGAACGGCGGCGGCGTGGTGAGGATGAGTGACGGGGACCAAATTATCGGCAATCAGCGGCAGGGGCTGGTCTAGTTCGGTTGGTGACGGGTCGCGTTCCAATGATTGTCCGTCGCATTGACGGGGCAGTTCTGGTTGCGCGATGTAGAGGGCGGGGAAAGAGTAGTCAGAGTACCTCGGAGCTGCAGCTGCGCCCGTTGCGAAGCGCTGGCGACAGAAGCGCACCACGTGACCTGGATATCCGCATGCGTAACAGATCGGACGATTTTCAGCTGTGCGCCAAGGTTTTCCGTTATAGCGCTGCTGTGTTGCTGCAAATGGCGTCATTGGTACTCGTACAGGCAGGGGCCAAGTGAAGTCGGCCCAAGCGAAGGTCATGGCGGAGTAGCAGCAACAGCGGCGAAAGTCAATGGCGCGGTGAAAGGTGTTGTCTGAGAGACGGATGTCAGTGCCTCAGAGACCTGCGCCTATATTACCTGCCTGATGGCGGGTGCGAGACGCTCAGAAGAGGCTTCCGTTGCCGGTAGATACGACAGGCACGAAGTTGTCGGGCCACCTCCTTGCGCACATATCATTTGATTTCCGACATTATTGTTTGTAGTCTCCACCGAGGCTCAATGCCGAGAGAATTTCATCCGTAGCCACTGGCCGCCGTGTCGCGATTCGTTGTTTGCGAAACTCCTCGAAGCTTTGGCAAAGAGTGGCGAGTTCGGACACGGTACATGGGCCTTTGGCCAGCAGCACGTGGAAGGCGTCTTTGTCTATCCTCTTCAAAATGTTTTCGATCTTGTCTGCTTCTATCATTGAAGAGAGAAGGTGCTTGCACAAGTCGAGCGCATCCTCGATTTACATTGTGAAGCCTTCCCCCTGAAAATGGGTGCATCCCCGTAGGCGCTGTTCGGCGCGAAGCTTGCGTACCTCGCGCCAACCGAACCCATCGGTAATGCGTATAGCTTAAAAGCACCCCAAATGGCGAATCACGAGTGGTGGTTGTTAAACCAGAGACTCGATACCTCTTATAGGTAAAAGGGTACATAATGCAGCTTCGAAGGGTCGTCCCACTTGTTGCTTGCGCCTACTTTTTCAAATGTCGACAGCCAATCTTCCACGTCTTGCTCATCGGTACCATCAAAAAACGGTGGACCGCAGACGCGTAATGCAGTGGGCATGATGACCATCGAAAGCTGGGTCGAACCTTTATGATTGTTATCTTCAGCTGTTTCTGGAATTGCAGCTAGTTTTCTGTTGAGGAGTTCCAGGTTGAGTTACCCAGCACCTCCACCACTCTGAAACAGGGTTTATTAGCGTAAGTAGTACCTGCAAAGCAGGTCCATTGTTACGGGAAAGGAGCGGCAGCAACCGTCACAGGAATCACAGCGCTCGGGGCAACAGCTAGTGCTCGGCTCCTTTCGCTCAAGAGATGACCCACTGCAGCACATACTCTTCTTCCTCTCTACATATGTAGGATATCACCTAGTAAAGGTTCACTCTCGGATTTTAAATGTAGCGCCTTTTTATAATTTAATGAGTCATAGTAAATGATTGCTTGTCTGTATTCCTCAGTGGTGATTTTTTACTGCTTTCCATAAGGCGTAAATTTCAGCGCTGAAAAAGGACAAGCACTCTGGTAGTATAAACGGACAGCGCTAGCTTCTGTCACAATCCCCGTGCCAACACGGTGTTTTGTTTTCGATTCGTCCGTATAAATGCTCTTCGAAGCGTAAAATCAATGAATTGATGAGGTGTGGCCTGTTTCAGTAGTATAGGCGTGAGTGGCATTGCATGGTGATGTCGTGGCATATATGTTGAGACTGTGACCTAATCCTTCAAACCTAAAAGAGGGTTAAAAATATGCGGCGCTGGCCTAGCGGAGAGTCATTGCAATCTATGTACAAACACTGGACTGGGGGTGTTCTATAGGCACCTTCTGATAAACGGAGACCGAGATTGTGTGCGGATTCTAGACGGCGAATGTAGGATTGTCTGGCTGAGCTGTAAACAATGCACCCATAGTCTAAAATGCTCCACGCAATGGAACGATAAACCTTCACTAGGCATATTTGATCAAAACCCCAGTGCATATAGAATGAAACCTTACACTATTACGCGCTTTATTGGCCTTGATTTTGAGTGCATTAATAAGAGCAAGAAAGTTTAGTTTACTGTCAAATGTTATGCCTAGGAATTTTGGTTCATGCTTTATCATTATCGCCACGCTTAGTGTAAGCTGTGGGTCTGGAAATAATCCTCTTTTCAATGTAAATACCACAGCAACTGTATTTGGGCAGAAAATGGGAAGCCATTTTTGTCAGCCATATGTGTTTGTTTGTTTACGGTAACTTGAAGTTGCCTCTCACATGTTGATAGATTAGATGTACGAGAAGCAATTTGAAGATCGTCCACACATAGAGAGTGCATGATTGTGGGTGGTATGACCATAATAATGGAAATCATTTTTACTATGAAAAGAGTAGTGCTGAGGACGCATCTTTGAGGTACGCCGTTTACCTGAATAATTGTACAGTCGGGTCCACTGGTAAAGGGAACACCTGCGGGAGCAGCATGTTTGAATTTCGCTATCTACGGAGTCATAACAGCTTAGATATGTATAAGACTACTGGTGGTTAAAAGTTCCGATTCCTTTTGACCGACTATTTACTTGCTTGAAGATTGTTTCTTAATGCACTTACTCTTATAGGGTCAGGAATATTGATGGTGTGCATTCGAGTGTTCCTTTTAACAGTGGACCATATTGTACGCCAAAGTACAGTGCCTAACCTCACCTGAAATGTTCTGAATCAGAATCTTGAACAATGCTAACATCATCCTAATACATTAAAAAGTAGATGACAAGCATTCGAAGAATTACAGGCCAATCAGCTGGCTCTCTGTCGTATAGAAGCTATTTATCAAGGTAATTGGTAACAGAATTTAGGCAACATTTTATTTCAATCAACCAAAGGAACAAGAAGAATTTCCCACAGGCTATACTTACCAATTTAGCACATTTAAACTATCAATCTGGTCACAGAAAAATTCTCAGAACAGAGCCAGCCACTATACATAACTTTCATAGAATACGAGAAGGCGTTTGATTCAGTAGAAATATCAGCAGTCATGCGGACACTGTGCAATCAGGGCGTCGTCAAAACATATATAAACATCCTGGAAGAAATCTATAGGAGATGAACTGCCATCATAGTGCTTCATAAAGAAAGCCACAAAATACCAATCAAGAAGGGTGTAAGGTAGGGAAATACAATTTCCCTACTGCTATTTACTGTATGCTTATAGGAAGTTTTCAGAGGCCTAGAATGGGAAGAGTTAGGGATTAGAGTCAATGGAGAGTACCTCAGTAACCTACGCTTTGCCGATGGCATCGCATTGCTGAGAAACTCAGGGGACGAATTGCAACTCATGATCGCGGAGTTAGACCAGAAAAAGAGAAACGCGGGTCTTAATATTGATCTGCAGAAAACGAAAGTAATGTGCAACAACTTTGAAAGAGAACAGCGCTGCGAGATAGGCAACTGTCCACCTGAAGTTGTAAAAGACTGCGTCCACTTAGGACAGGTAATAACCACTAAGGCAAACCACGAGACTGAAGTAACTAGAAGGAGAGGAATGAGGTAGAGAACGTGTGGCAAGCACTCTTAAGTCATGACTGGTAGATTGCCACTATCCATCAAGAGGAAGGTATATAACAGCTGCACCTTGTTGGTACTTAGCTACGGAGCAGAAACCTGGAAACTCCCAAAGAGGGTTCAGCGTAAGTTGAGGACGACGCAGCGAGAAATGGAAAGAAAAATGGTAGGTGTAACCTTAAGAGACAAGAAGAGAGCAGAGTGGATTAGTAACAAACCGGGGTTAAGGATATTATAGTTGAAATCAAGAAGAGGAAATGGACATGGGCCGGGCATGTAGCACGAAGACAGGAAAACTGCTGGTCATTGAAGGTAATTGACTGGATTCTCAGAGAAGGAAAGTGGGTAAGGGGAAGACAGAAAGTTGGGTGGGCAGATGAGATTAGGAAGTTTGCGTGTATAAAGTGGCAGCAGCAAGCACAGGACCGAGTTGGCTGGTGGAACGTGGGAGAGGCCTTTGTCCTGCAGTGGACATAGTCATGCTAATGATTATGATGATGAACATCCAAAAACAACGACATGACTATGAGATACGCAATAGAGGTATGCTGCAAAAATTTTACCAGTTTGCTTTTTAACATGCACCTAAATCAAAGCGCCTTGGCCTCAAGCATTTTCGCCTACATCAAAAATACAAGGATTCGATCACGCTCTCTGCAAGTCAGCAATAGAGCACCATAACCACTGGACCACCCTGGCGTGTAGTAAAACAGACAGTTTCGGTAAAGTCATTATGCGCTACTTTTCCTTCAGCTGTAAGGAAGCAGGTTCAACTATGTGAGACATATCGCTGAAAATCTGACAGCATGCAGAAAGATTCCGTTCTTTCCCGTTGCCTACTCTTTGCTTTTCGGCGGTACCTTTCCCTTGCATACGTAATTTGTGGATACGAAAGCTGTGAACGACATTGCAACAACCCAAATTTGCATGTGATAACTTTAGCAAATTTTAGTTAATATACGGGGCATATAATGTAACATGCAATGCGCAGGATAAACCTTGTGTCAATTGAAAAAGATAATCAACAGTATTCCGCTATGTAATGTGTCTGTTTGCAGTGCAAGACATTGCTTGCACAAAGTTTTTTTCATTTCTTGTAAAAATACAATGGTTACTATGTATATTGTTCGTAATTTTACGTGATAACACGCCTACCCATGTTCTTACAATCTGTGCGTTTCTTGTCGTGCGTCATGTCGCTAATTGCAGAAATTTCTTGGTGTGCCCTTCTAGTCATGTCAATATATAAAGAAAGAAACAGATGAAGCAAATAAATGTATATAATTTGTGATATATTTTTTCAGCTTGATGTTCCTTATTCTTGCGCTGTTCGCTACAATGCTGAACAATAAAGCTTTTGCTCACTACAGCTGCCCGCACTACATTTCCCATTACGCTGCTTTAGGTTTATGACCCCCATCTTTTCATTTATGAGCCCAAGTTACATGATGACGCAGCGAGCAAAGGAAAAAAAATGGTAGGTGTAACCTTAAGAGAACAGAAGAGAGCAGAGTGGATTAGGGAAGAAACCGGAGTTAAGGATACTAGTGGCAGCGACGGTGCATCCGGCATATCGTCTCACGCAATTTTCTCTGCATGCGCAGCTATCTAGGCCTGTGGTCAACATTTCCTCGTGAAAAGTGAACCTGATTATCCTGGTCAACGGCTTCCCATTAGCTCGTCTTGTGTTATCGGCTTCATCGGCTGACCACAAGTCCACCAGGTGTCGTCACTTTGTGTATCACCGCTCATAAGAAGCAGGGCCATCCCCGAGACTTCACTGGTGGAAGCGACGATGCATCTGGCATATCGTCTCAAGCATTTTTCTCTGCATGTGAAGGTTAGTTTTGTAAAACTTTACGCACCTTTTCACTTGTTCTCTGTCGTTGCCACCACAATTTTCCCTGTATCTTTATTGTACAGTTGTTTGATTGCCGTTTTCCTTGCAAAATGCCGTCAAATGCAGAGCTTGCCAAGCTGTTAAATGCTCTTGTGGCTAAATTAGAAAATGAAAGCAGCAAACTCACTGACGATATCCACGATAATTTTTGGTGAAGCTTCAGTCCTCTGGTCTTGATGCTGTTGAGCCAAGGAAACATATAGAAAACTTAGAATCAAGTTTGGATGTCTTAAATGACATCATTCAAAAACTGCGTATGAAAACTTGAAGTATACAATAGATAACAAAAAAGCTCATATAAGAAAACAAAGCACTGTCCTTAAGGGTGGCCGAGCTCGAACAATACTCTAGAATGAACAATGTTGAGGTGAGGGGCGTTCTCTGTACCCAATGGGAAGACTGCATTGCAGTCATGCAAACCATTGGCACAAAAATTGGGTGCCTGGTAACGACGACTGATTTCGATGTCGCTCACTGAATTCCCACTAAAGTTCAAGACAAGAAAAATATCGTAGCTAGGTTCTGTTCACGAGCAAAAAAAGATGAATTCGCCAGTAAGGCACACAAAGCTAAGCTTCACCTGAGAGACGTTGGTGTGAAAGCTTCTGTTGACAGTGCTGTCTGTGTGAATGAGCACTTGATGCCGCAAAACAAGGCGCTTTTTTCGAAGGCACTGGCTTTGAAAAAACAACACAAATAGCAATTTCTGTAGATCAGCAACTGCCAAATAAAAGCTAGGAAAGCTGAGAAAACCAAAGTGTACCAAATAGCCGAAGAATCGGACCTCGCGGTAATTAAGTAATCTGATTTCGATTTGTGCCTGCCTTACTCCCATTCTTCCGTCATGGCTTCGTATTACAGCACCAGTGAGTTGAACAAATTTTTCAGTAATTATTTTGTTATTCATTTCAATGGACGTAGCCTCCGTAAACTTTACGATGACTTTAATAATCTGCTTTCCACCCTTTCGTTTACTTTTTCAATAATTGCTGTCTCAGAAACCTGGCTTAGTGACGTTGATAATGACTTGCATTGTTTCCCTTCGTACAAATCTGAATACGCCCACCGTATATCCAGTAATCATGGTGGAGCTGCTAACTACATCTCGCCTGATATACCCTACAAACGCAAACACGACCTCACGCTAAATACTGAGAATTGCGAATCAGTCTGGTTAGAATTCGGTCATAAATTTCTCAACATAGATACTAGAAATTTCATTTTCGGTTGCGTTTACCAATCACCTTCTTCCTCTGGATCTGAGTTTTGCGTTTCCTTCGAAACAATGATGACAAAGTTATTTACAGAGAATAAAAATGTTATAATTATGAGTGATATAACCTAAAGTTATTTGATTCATCTGTGTAATCTGTTAGTTATTTATCCTGTTTTCATAGTTTTGGTTAAGAATGCCTTAATAGCGTCCCTACTCGCTCTGTGCCCGAGGGTTCCAGCACTCTGATCGATCATGCATTGTTGAGTCTTCTGTATCCACTTGAGGTAGGAGTTCTTGAAACAGACATTACGGACCATTTCCCCGTCTTTCTGCGCACTTCATCTGCCCACTATTCGTATTCCAATTGCTACACGAAACTCGTTTTTGACAAAAATCATTCCTAGAATCTGTTTCCAATGCTGACTGGTCTTCTGTTCTTGATACTAATGATCTGCAGTTAGCTTACTCACAATTTCTGAAGAAGTTGTTATCACATTATCAGTCGTGCTCCTGAATGCGCAAATGCAAAAAGAATGTGGCATCTCCGCAAAACCCTTGGCTCACCGAAAAACTCCTTAAAGCGATGTGCACACGTGAAAATATTTATAAAAAAACAAAAAGACAGCCATTTAATAGAAACTTACGTGCGCGCTATAAGAAATTTTCCAACTCACTGTCTGGTTGACTTAAAGAAGCTAAAACCAAATATTACGAGGAAAAGATACTTAATTGTGGTCCTGACGTACAGAAAAAATGGGAGATAGTGAATTTATTTTTGAATAGAAAACAAGCAATCGATAACATATCACAAATATTCCATAATGGTAATACTTATCATACCCCACTTACGATTGCAGATACTTTTGGTGATTTTTTACTTTCTGATACAAATCCACCTGCACAGCAATATTTACACGCCCCCCGACGCCTTTCACAATCATTTTATATTTTTCCAACTACTCCTGACGAGGTTGCATCAGTAATTGACAATTTAAGAATAACCAGCGCTGGGCTGGATAACATTCATTCAGGACATATTAAATTAATCTGTAAACCGATATAATTTCTCATGTCTCACATCATCAACCTCATGTTTAAAACGGGAATTTTTCCGCGAGAACTCAAATAAGGTAGAATAACTCAAGTTTTTAAGAAAGGAGGTCGCTCATTAGTATACAATTTTAAACCGATCTGTGTTTTACCTTTTTCTAGCAAGGTCACGGAAAAATAATTGAGGAACGATTGTTAAAATAGTTAAACAAGTTTAATATACTTTCAACAAACCGATTTGGATTTATATCAGGTCATTCTACTGAATTAGCACTTATATCTGTTACTGACCAACTTAAGAAAGCCATCGATGACGGTAAATTTGCAGGTTCTTTATTCGTCGACTTTACCCGTCGACTTATTTTTCGCCCATTGTTGAGAGGCACTGTGGAGTCATATTTTGTGCTTATGATGACTCACATTTGGAAGCCAACATTAGTGGGATGTTGATGAACACATAATTCGAACCCCTCAAATCTACCAGGAGTAGTAGGCAAAGGCTGACGGAGCTGTAGCGACTACAGAAGCTGCGCTTTGTGCTCCCGATATTTCACCCTCTGCAAGTTACGTTGAAGAGGTTAGCAAAGACAGTGCTGATATTGACAATGAATTGTGCTTTGAAACACATGCGTGGTGCTTGCTTTCGTGATATTCTTGGGGCGCTTTTTTCTCTCCTTTTAGCAATTGCTGCAACTTCTCGTATTTTGAACGATCGTCCTATCATAGTGCGGTACCGACCAGCGCGATGAGTGTCTCTGCTTATTGTTTGCGTGCAAACACTAACTGCTTCGTGTTCAGTGAAAGCCTCTTGTGAAGTTGAAACATCCAAATCTGTCTTGTTGGTCTACTTCTTTTGCTTCCTTGATGCTTGACGTGGGGGCGAAGCTCGTGACGCAGGATCTTTGCGAGGCTTCTATGCACTTGAAATCAAATAGGAAGCATAGTCCTCGAAACGAGTAAGGCGTGCAATCAGGAATATGTTTTTTTGGTGCAGAACGCAGGCACATAACATCGCACAAGTGCCTGCTACATGCGGCTGACGATGCAGACTTGCCATTGATGATGAGGTTGTCTCCCGCTATATTATTTTGCCACTTGGCGCACAGCTAAATATGTTAGGGAATTGATGATGAGAAGAAAGACGAGGTTTTTTTCCCGAACTGGACTTGCAATGCGGAACCACGGTGACCGAGCGGCCGTGACGGAACCCAGCAATAAACCTCAACACAGGTAATGTATATCCAAGTAATGCGCGTACTAAAGGTTGTACGACTGCCATCTTAATTTTAGAAATCACTGTAGACTGAACTTTGACTAAGCACCGATGAAATGCAGCCATAATGGGTAAATCCCACAATAAATTTAAGCAAGCGAGAAATTGTCAACAACCTGACTGCAGCACTAATCAACAAGATAATTCATACATGTTTTCATAGAAAAGAAAGCTGCTTACTAGCCGAAAAGCTGTATCAAATCAA
>NW_023608651.1:0-32663 GCF_013339725.1 Rhipicephalus microplus | reverse complement strand
GGGCCACTGCAAGCGCAGTTAAGGCCTAAACTACTGCGAACGCGCCTCCAGGACAGGCACCATCCGCCTTCTCACGAGAGTGATGATACAAGTCCCACTCCTCCGGCCCCTCAGGCGTCGAAGGATAGTGCAACTCTTTGGAGCGCCCAAAAACGCATTTCAGGCCCCCAAAAGGCCCTGTAACCTAAGGCTCACTGTTGTACACACAGCACCACACACAATAAAATGACACAAATAATGCAGTGGAACGTCAGAGGACTGCTGAGAAACCCACGATATTTAAAACTTGTACAGAAACATACACAAAAGTGGTGTGTGTGCAAGCAACACACTTAAAATCTGAGCACACAAAGTTCTACGCAGTACACTGTTTTTGAAAGGTCGGGATGATGCTGTCGCATCATCTGCTGCGGTGTAGTTGATCAAGGAATAGCTTGTGCACATTTACCGCTTCAAACACCGCTTGAGGTGGTGGCCATCCAAGGCTGTCGTTTTCAATAAACTGGCCCACATTTGCTCCATTTACTGTACCTCGCATCACCAACTCAATAAACGAATTTCAGGCAGTGAGAGATCAACTTCCCAGACCCTATGTTGTCCTTGGGACTTTAATGCACATAATAGCTCTGGGGCGACTGATTAAACAGTACTTTTTTCTTCCGGCCGCTGCCTCCTGATCGAGAAAAGCCAACATATTACAATATTGTTAACATCTACTCGTCAATAGATCTCAGCATAACACTGTTCATCAATCCTACTTTTATTTAAATGAGAAGTCATCAATAATTCATACAGTAGTGACCATTTTTTATACTTCTCAGAACATCAATATCAAATGTATGTCCTCCACAGGTTCCCAAATGGCTCACCAATAAAGCCGACTGGGATCAGTTTCAAAACATTACTCTTAACTTGGACTGACATGGGGGTGTTAAGCATGCAAGCTGCTGTAAGCTATACTTGACAGCTTTTTTGATTGATGCTGCAACGAAGCGTATACCACAAACATGTGGACCGTCAGGCAAACGACGAGTCTCATGGTGAATAATGAGTGCCGTAATGCGCGCAAAAAGCAAAATAAGGCATGGAAGTTGCTTAGAGACTCACCGACGTCGGAGAATCTTATAAACTTTACGAACATCAAGTGGCAAGGCAGGAGAACGCGCCGACAGGCGAGAAGGGAAAGTTGGCACAAATTCTATCAGGAATCAATTCATACGCAGATAAGGCAAGACTGTGGAACTTGGTTGGTAACGTGGCAGTACGACAAGCACACTCACTTCCCCTAGTGAACACACAAGGAGGGAGTTTGGAAGACCACTAGGGGCACATTTTGAACAGGTCTTCCTGCTCAAACCCTTACAGTCCAGCGTTCCAACGATACAAAGCAAGAATAAAAAAACAGAAGATAGAACGCAAATCCACAAACAATGAGGCACACAATGAGCCTTTCGGCTTAGCTGAGCTACAAGCATTGTTAAACTGCTGTAACAGAGCTGTCCCAGGCTTCCACTGTATATTGTACGAAATGCTCAAACGTCTGCCTCCTGAAACCAAAAAAGCACTCCTTTCTTTGTATAATTGCATTTGGTTTTCCGGTGAGATACCTTCCGCCTGGAAAAAAGTAGCTATTATTCCGATTCTCAGCATCAAGGTACAGGCCCATAGCGTTGACGAGTTGCCTTTGCAAGGTTTTTTTTTAAATGGTAAACAGGCGACTGATGAATTTCCTTGAAAAAGAATTGCCTGCTTGATTTATGCCAGTGCGGGTTTCGAGAGGCTAAGTCGACTACTGACCACATTGTTTGTATCGATGAACAAATTCGTGATGTTTTAATTCATGAACAATTGTTTTTATCGGTGTTTGTCGATATGGAGAAGGCCTATGACACTACGTGGCGCTTTGGCATACTTCGAGACTTGTCACATTTAGGTGTGCAGGTGTAGAATGTTCGCAATAATCAAAATTTACATGTCCAACCGGACATTCCGTGTCCGAGTTCACACTCGGACACGGAATGTCACGAGGGGGTGTATTGAGTTGCACACTTTTCATAGTCAAAATGACCTCCATATGCTTGTCTCTCTCAGGCAGTATTTTTTACACAACATATGTCGATGATGTTCAGGTTGCTTTGAAATCGTGCAGCCTTTCATCGTGCGAACGTCAGGTTGAAGTAGGTTTGAATAACGGTTTCTCAATGCGCAAAAGAGCACTTGCGTCTTGTTCTATCAAAAGAGGGGCCTCCATCCCGACCGCAACATTGACATGCACGGTGAACGTCTGTCTGTGAAGACCAAGCATACGTTTTGGGCCCTGTATTAGACCACACTAACCTTCATCCCATACATCAAGTATTTAAAACACAAGTGCTTAAAAACCATGAATATTTGAAAACTTTGTCACGAACTACGTGGGGCAGGGACAGGAAATGTCTGATAATTTATAAAAGCCTCGTACGCACGCGGTCTAGATTACGGTGGTAATCTGTCTGCGACACCATCAGCCTTAAATATTCTCGACCCTGTCCACCATCTAGGCATTCACCTCTCTAGCGGGGGCCTTTTCGAACTACAGACGCGTAGAAGTCTGCACGTAGAATCAAATTAATGGTCGCTCCATCTGCAGAGATGTTACATGCCTTTTACAGTACTATATCAAAGTTAACGCACACGACGGAACATCCAACTCACTCCAAATTAATGATGATTTGTTCAATTCTACCTTGTTTATTAACCGTCCTTCACTGAGACAGCCCTATACTCACTCCATGTCAGGAGGCTTGCTTAAGAAACAGCTGTGCCACTTGGAGAACACCGTTTGATGACTACAGCAGTATATCCGCCACCGCGGAAATGGCAAGTTACAGACTGTGATCTATCTTTCGTTGAAGTCACTAAACACGCGCCTACTGCACATATCCGCACGCACTTCCTCGAACTCCAGCACAAGTACACTTTCCCAGAATTTTTCACAGATGCTTCAGAATCTCACAATAGTGTGTTGTGAGATAGTGTGTTGTGAGTGTTGGCCCATCCTTTTCTAACACCGGCATTCTGCACTCTGAAAAAGCATCTTCACCACAAAGGCTCACGTGGTATCTCTGGCCGTAAAGCATATTAAGGAACTGCAACTACAATGCGCGGAAATATACACAGATTCATTGAGCGTAGTAACGGCTTTAAAAACTCTACGAAAACATAAAAATCCGGTCTTCGTGTCCCTGTACTCTCTGTTATGCAAGATCTATGCTCTCAAGCGACAGGTTGCATTGTGCTGGGTGCCAGGGCACCGTGAGATTGCTGGAACGTGTTGGCGAATCAGCTTGCCGCATCTGCTCAAGACAATGCTGCCGCCAATACATCCGTAGCTGTCCCCTGCACTTGATCTTAAACCTTTTCTATGACGGGAGCTCAGGGCGTGCATGCAGAGCCTATGGGATAGGCAAACAGAAAACAACTACATGTTATCAAACCGAGAATAGGAAGCTGACCAACACTATCCAGATCACGCTACACACGTCACATTTACAAGACTACAGATAGGACACACACACTGGACACATTCACACCTTTTATCTTGTGGCGATGCACCATTGTGTGAGAGATGTGGAGAACGCTCACGGTTTTCCACATCCTCGTCCAATACAGCGATTTAAATTCTCTCAGAAAAAAGGACTTTCCGTTGCCATACTGACAACAGGTACATTTGCACTCGTCAATGTTCATCGGTAGAAAACCCCGTTTCACACACAAATCATTGCTGGCATTTTTAACAGACGTGTGCTCTTTTAACGTCATATACCCAGGCGCTTCATTGCACGACCTCTAAAGAGAGGTCGCTGCCACGGTGGCTAAATTTCCATCTCTGTCTATCACATTTTGTCATTCAATCTCACTGCAAATATTTCACGTCAATGTCATGCTTCTATGTTTACCCGCGTCAGCACGAGGAATTTTAAGGCCCTTACAGCCACCTATCATAATCATTGTTCGCATCACTTGTGCATTGACCTGGCGCTCTGTGGCCATCAAGTGGCTCTTGCGCCATAAAACACTACACATCACCATCTTATAGATTAGAATGATGCGCAATATGCGTTTCTATTGGCGGTAAAGTATTAGGTGGTTGTGTTGTACCGGTATTTGTTACTTCGAATTAACGTGTTTCACAAAATTTACGCAGAGTGCTAAATGAGCTACTTTTACGCACCATTAAAATTTTTATTATCTAATCCTTACGACTTAAGTAAATTCAGGTATTTTACGAACATCAAAAAGTTTGCTCGACGCTCGCCTAAGCATGCTCATTCGTTGACGTTGTGTACACCGAGTTTGCTCTTTTTCGCAGCGTCAATTTTCCGCTTCCATCTGAATCTGATGTCAGTAAGAAGTGGTCGGAACTTGCATGTCGTCATTCGGGCGGTACATATTACCCAATTCCATACAAGGAATCTCTCAGCGAAACGCAGAGCTCCACTATTGAACTACACCTTTGCAATAGGGACCAGCCAGATAACATTCAGTGTTATTTCAGCTTTTGCGATTCTTGTTTATGGCAAAAAATAGGTCACTATGTATAGTAGAAGAGAACAGACTAAGCGAAGGACACCTGAATGCAGGCGATATATATACCATTTGCGTAATGAGCTGCCCGATTACCAATGCCACAAAAAGGAGAACGCAAACCTATTTCAGTGCTATAGTTTTTCTACTAGACAAGATATCTCGTGCACGTACAGCGCCTCCATTAGGCCAACCCGTTTTGATATATCAACTATTTGAACCACCCGTAGGGCGGCATCATCCAGATAGCCTCTCTCCCCGCAACACGTGAGGCAGGCCCCTTCACAATGAAAGAGCCGATTGTAGTCCCCCCATACTCATTTGTGATATGGACGATTATGGCAACAGATTTTTTCTTTTCTTTCTTTTTCGGTGACGTCCCAGCTCGTGCGTTGCCGATGCCACGAGATCACGTAGCTAGGCGGAAATGTGTGAAACTCTTTTGTGCTTCTCTAAGCTCAACAAAAAAAAAGTAATAACAATGTGGCTCTTTCTGTTTTATTTAAAAAAAAAACTGGCGAACGCTTAAACTTTACCTCATTAGTTGAAAACGGTGATGTATGCGGGACCCATCTAATCACCTTCAAAGGTGCAAGGCACAGTTATCTTCTCGCTGGACATTTCAATCATGCCGCAAAAAAAGAAACATCTGTGAGAGCTACATTAGTTGTTTATATCCATCCAAGAGTACTTACAGCCAGTACAGTTGTGATATGTTCAATATGCTCAATCATTTCTTCGCGAATTTTAAACGGGCCCCAACGCGCCTTTCAGGCACCACGCAAACCTACGCGTCTGCTTGCTTGGTTGATGCCTAAGCTGGTCATGATAAAATTTGCTTGAGCGCACTGAAAATGCGTCAGCCTACTAAACAATCTCTTTTTGTGTAATTCACGTGCTCTGGCAGCTGTCAAGATGCTAAACTTCTGCCCCGTAATGTTATATTAATTAATGACTCTCCTTTGATTGCACGATATTCATACTTTTTTCGTTCCTAAACAATTTTGAGTATGGGCGTGGTTCTGTAGTCGACTACTTTCTTGCCACGTAGATGTCCTGGACTAGATTCTCGCTCTAACTGTGAAATAGGGTCTCAAGGCCTGACAAGACGTAGTATTTGCAACGCATCAGCGCATGGTTTTCTCAAGCGATACCGCTCTCTCTCTCACTCTCTCTCTCTATGGAGAGGGCACACAGAATCGCGCAGCCGTGGACCCTCTATAAATATATATATATATAGGGAGAGGGCGCAGCGTTGCGTGAAGAAAGTCACGTGCTGCAATGGCTGCGTGTGGTCAGGCCTTTAAGGCACCCGTTCCTGCGTTCAAGTGAGTAGGCGTCGTCGTAACCGGCAGAGCGAACGAGGATGAAAGAGTGGTAATGCATTGCGCTGTGGAGAATGATTGACGATGATCGTGTAGAGAGTACCAGGAGCACGGAACGACAGTGGCAAGACGACATATTCCACGGCGGCCACCGGAAGTGTGACAGCAGTGCGTGCCATCGTGAGGTTCCATATGACGTCATTACTAAGGCACACGGTAAGGGCATCCCACCATACCACATATAGAAATGAAGAGCTGCATAAAAAGAGCTTTGTCTACGTCGGCTGTTCTGGAACACACTTACGTACAGCCTTCTGTTATGTGCTGGTTGGCAAGGCCGTCGCTCTAAAGCTACCTCGCTAACCTGCAGTGGTAAACACATCAGCTCCGAATTCATATAAGGCATAGGCGTAATCTTCAGTGAATTTTTGTTTTCTCCATTTTCGCCTATATACAATCTTTGCTCTCGCAAAACGCAGATTTCTCACTCGCAATCATTGTCGACGATATCGACGTGAACGTCGACGTCGAGGCCAAACCTGCAATTTGCATCAAACTGAACATCGAATGCCATCGCTCTAATACTTTGAAAGCCACAGTCATGCACAGATCCCAAGCTTTGCTTGCCCGACCGTGAGTGTCTCAATAGTCTTAGCACTTTCGTGAAGTAATTATCGCCCATACGCCGTAACGCAAATGTGGGGCATCCACAAGCCCCACTTCTGTATCAAGAAGCGGAGCTCGGTCTCTTTTTTTTTTCCTATATTTTTTCTGTCTTCAATTTTATTTTTATTCTTTATTTCTCTTTTTCTATTCATTTTTGCCTGAAGCTCATCCTATTTTTTTCTTCCCTCTTTTCTTCTGTTTCATTGTCTTTCTGTGTTGTTCTCTTTTCTCTATTTCTCTTTGCAATAAACTATTCCACTCTTTTTTCTTGCTTTCCTGAAAGTCAACGACGACGAATTTTTACCACTCGGCTGTCAGTTTCCTCGGCTACGGAACTGTTTTTCTATTTTCTGTGTGTTATTGTGAATCTTTGGCATCTAGCGCTGATCTCACTGGTTCTCGAGACTTCCGATTTGCTGGGGAAACCCTTTCAGAATAGGCTCGCTATGAAGAAGATGGTGGCGGACCTGCCTAGCAGCAGAAGTAGAACTGCCGCTGCAAGCAAGTGGGCTCTTCAGTGACTTGAGAATCTGCCGATTGTGATTCTGATGCTAGGTCTTATGGCACAGATGCTTTTCTACCTGCTAAGCATCGACGGCCAAGGTGAAAGTCAGTGACATCGTCCTCAAGTGAAGAGACCGTCATATACAGCAACATTGTAGCTGCGACAGTTGCTCATCTGCGCGGCGGCGCCACGGTAAGCGAGAACACTACCTCCAAACAAAATCTTCTCCACTTTTTCTTCAAACTTGCCTCTAGTCGGGTTCGAGAAGTTCGAGTGAATCCCAGTAAAAATATCGATGTCGTAGACGCAACAGTTGAGAAGATGATGAAAACCATGTGAGGTCTATCTCCGCTTGCAATGCCAACGTGCGGGCTTAAGCTCCACGAGTTGCTAATGTAACAGCTGGTGTTATGTAGGATTTCACCTAGAAATTTCAGACGACATTTCGAAAACTAAGATCGCTTGCAAGCCTCCTTTCAGGGTCATTAGCGTACGTAGGTTTGGCTCTTCAAGGTGTGTGACAATTCTTTTCGATTGCAAATAGCTACCTAGTCATATAAAGGCCGGTATAGTGTGCTACCTGGTTCGACCTGTCATACCAAACCTCGACAATGCCGCAAATGCCTCAAGCTTGGACATGTACGGTGTTTCTGCAGAAGTGTTGTGGTCTCTGCTAAAGGTGGTGAAAATCACAACGTAAATTCTTTTGACAATGCGACATCTCAGTTCTCTAAATGTAACGATGAGCACTTGGCAACGGACAAAAAGTGTCCCAAGGTAAAGAAAAAGTTGAAGGCCCTGAAAGAAAAAGTTTAAAAGATGGCATCACGAGAAAAGACGCTTAGCCGTAGTACCCATCTAATAGGTGGAAACGGCACAAGTGAAGGTGCCTTGCTCGATCAAAAAAAGTACAGAGAAAGTGAATGAAAGTAACAAAAGGAGGCGCGATTTCAGCATTTCTGCAAAATCGTTGCCGGCGCTCTCCCCAAAGCAGTAGGACACACCCTCTTCAAAGGTCATTCTTCAGAAAACGCCGGAACCAGCTTCCGTTAAGGGCACGTCTGCAGTAGAAAATGCTAAAAACAGAGCGTCATAAACGGCTTCAGTGAGCGGTGATGCCCAACTTGTGACCATGCGTAAGATGCTTGTTGGCGTTGTCAGATCTCTCATAGCTGGTCGTCAAACGCCAGCAGCATTAGCTGCACAACAGCTTTTGGAGGCTTTCCTTCCAGTTCTCGACAGTCTTCCCTAAAAGCAACATAAACACCCGTCGAAAGCCCCGTCCATATATCTGCTGTATTGGAAGTGTCAGGTCTCTACGACCGTGTGATGCTGATCTCCTTCTTGGGCTCCTTGCAATGAACAATCCACCGAACGTTAAAGCTCTCCAAGATACCAACGTAACAAATGACAAGCTCAGACATTCCGAGCTATGAAGGCGTCCACAGCTATGCTCGATGCATGGTGCCGGCGTGTGGGTCTTTCCAGTGTACGGACACCGCGCATCCGTGAAATGCTTCGAAAGCGTCATTGTGCATACGATCTGATGCACCTTTCGCAGTGATTGACGCAATCGACTTTTGCGACGCCGATTTTGAATGTGTAGCACTTGCCGTGAGTATCAGGGACACAACTACTACTGTGGCAAGCACATATATTAAGCCTACGCGAACTTTGGGCATCACATTACTGGAGTACTTGCTATCTCGATGAGGCTCATCATTTATACGGTGTGAACGTTTCAATCCTCATCATCCTCGTTAGTGTTGTCGACTACAAGACAATCTAAGGGGAAATCAACGAGATGATTTTAAACATGATCTGCAGACCCTCAATGACGGTCACCTCCATATGTCGGCAGAGGAAAGGAGCAATCCATCATTGATCATGCTCTAATTAGGAGGGAAACATGTCCTGCTTGGTGAACCTACACATGCCACGCTCAAGGTTCCAATGCACCTGGACGGGACCCGCGCGTGCGCGCCAGCGTTCGTTTCGTCGCGTCTTGCCGACGATGCCGCGCAAACACGCGCTGCGTTGCGTTACTTTCACTCAGGCGCGGTTGAGCGCGGCCGGCGTCCCTCCGTCACGAAGACAGACAGATGCAGTGTTCACTGGGTAACGTCGTCGCCATTGCATTTCGCACCGGTAGCCACCGGGCCGCGCCAACGGATGCTGATCACGCCTGGCATCAGAGTGCTTCCGTTTTTCTATCGTAGCGTGGCTGCGCCCAGCGTGCGCACGCGTCAACGTTACGTCGGAGTATATCGGGGTCTTCATGAAGTGCTCACCGCCATTTCGCTTTCCTCACATATATCAAATTTGGTATTATGAGAGGTGAATGGACAAGCAAGGTATCTGACTGGTGCAATCATGATACTTATAACACGCGTGTCATTAAGAACATGAAAATATACCACGATCATGATGCGCTCATGGCCGTTCGGCTAGCTCCAAATATACGAAATTTGGTATCACGTGACGTGAGTAGACGAAGATCAATAATACATCCAAAAATGATAATCATGATATGCGTATCGTGTGTACCATGACTACATGCTACACTCATAACGTGCTCGTGGTCGTTTCACCAGTTCCACATTTAGCCCTTTTGTTATTACGTGACGTGACTGGACGACGATTGTAAATGACAGGTCCAAACATGATAATCATGGCATGCGTGTCATGTAAAACTGGACTACATGCTACGCTCTCAGCATACTTGTCACGGTTTTGCTAGCTCCACATTACCGAATTTGCTTTAAGGTGACGTGAATAGATGACGAAGGTAAATGACACATCTAAACATGATAATAATGACATGGAATTCATGTATGGCATAACTTACCTCCGCCTCGTAACGTTGTACACATCAACATTCCTCATTCGGGCTTCGGATATCATGGATTACCATTGTGTGTTGTATTTGCCAATTTTTTTCAAAATGTGCGTATCACTTACGTGGTTTCTTGCAATTTCTTACTCGCCAGAAATGTAATAAATGTGGGCTCTTTTTCTATACGTATTCGCCTGTGCGTTTGGTAGTAATCGGTTATAGTAATTGGTTATATCGCAAAGTCTGGTTAATCGATCTTTCTCTCAAGGTCTCCTCCTCCACGTTCTCCTGGCCGATAGAAGTGACTATTTGCTCAGCTCGATGAGTAAGATCTTGATTGAGCTTTGCAGTTTGCTACCTCATTGAGGCTGATTGCGGTATTACCTGGAGCTTTATGCACTGAGAACGAGAGCAGGTTCCCGCCGTTCTTCTCTGCAGTGCGAGGATTTCTGTCGTAAACAAATGCTTTGCAGGATATGTTTAGGAGCCAGACCATCCGGTGGCCGCTACACAAGCTCACAATGGGTACAGTAGTAATGCGAAAAATAAATGCATATTTTATGGCTGCCGTTCGATAAGACCCACACAGGACAGCCAAAAAAGCAATTTTAGTTTGCGTAAGTAATCAGCACGGTGCCGTTGGGTCCAGCTACAGTTTGAATAGAAGTGTTTGCCAACCCGATTAGAACACTAGGCTTTTGGCTGTCGGTAGATTTCACAATGTCCTATCTTCGGAATCCTGAATCAATAACAGTTGCTTCCATCTTGTGCTTAGCGTCTGCTGGTACACATTGTTCGCTTTCTTGCAATTTCGCCTTGGTAATGTTGAACATTTTTAACTTTTTTTCTTTTATTGCTTTACACAGCACACCTACTGTAAGATGTTTCTGTCAAGGCGGTTCGCTGGCCTTAATAGCACACCAATGTTGCTGGCATCTGTTCTTCTAGGTAATCTCGAAATTCCGCAAACACTTAAGCCATTAAGACCTTGCTAAAATTTTTGAGGACAACAGATTTTTGTAGGGGCGGCTTCAGACTCGTATAATGATGTCTTATAATTCACAAGACTGTCGCTCTGGTGTGCGATTTTTGTGTTAGTATGTGCAGTTCCTTTTTTTCTCTCCCTTTAATATTCTTGTGATTTTCCCGTCCCTTTCCATTGTGCAAGGTAGCACATAACGGTTATGCCCAACTGCTTAACATCCCTGCTTTTTCTGCTTCGCTCTTGTTTTACTTGCTTCTTTACTGTATTCAAATCAACGTCATAATACTATAAATTGCTTCTCCTATACATCATTCGGCCGCATGTCGCCTGGCCTTCACTGCCATCTATATGCACTTATAAAGAGCTGACCAAGAATATCCCACAACGTGCTCGATTGTCCAGAAATGATTGCCGCGACGAAAACCTACAAGTCCAAGCTATGTTGAGATCTTTAATGGCTGCGATGCTCACTATTTTCAACAAAATAACAATTCCGTCATTTCAATGGACACTACATGTCCTGGATCCTGGCAAGTCCTCTTTATGATTTAGGATTCTACCCTATGTATAGACAACCGCAGAGGAACCAATATATAATACTTCTCGGTTTATGACTTGTTATCTCTTTCCTCCTTGCTTTCCGCATTTCTTCCTTTTCCATTTTCAACCACGCAGTATAGTAAGGCAGTTGCAACATCGTTGACCTCTCTGCTTCTGCTTTTTCTTTGCTTCAGCTTTTGCTTTTGTCTGCTCAATTTTATTGAAAGTGTGTCCAAAGAAGCTAAATTAGCCTTTGAATTTCACTTCTTTCCTTTCGCCTAAAGTATTACAGTTTTCTGAATGCGTTTTTGCACCATAGAGGCTTGAGTTCCTTTGGCGTAAGAAGCCGAGAATGTGCAAGACATTATGCAGTGACATTTCTATTAGTTAATAATGTTTTTTCCAAATATATATATTGCTACGGCATCAATCGAGTAGGAATTCTGGCACTTTGATGTTGTCGACGCGTTAGCGTTGTACTGAATATTTTTTCGTCCCTTTTCTGTTTAATTTGCACCTCTCTGTAAAGCGTTTGCACTATAGAATATGTTTATTCCTTGCTGATGCTGAGCACGTGCACAAAAAAGGCTGTGCTAACATATATCAAGTTTGACACCGTCTAGAATACGTGCCCCCTGTTGTCGAGCACCTCACTCTCTAGATGTTCAAAGTTAGATATTGCATTCAGGAGTGACACAGAACATTCAAGCGGAAGTCAAATTACAGCCTTCTCTGCTTCGAGGCTCCCAGACATGTCTTCAATACTCTGAAATTTCTCACTGTTTTGTTCAACGAATTCAAACGCTAACATTCTGAGCATAGGTTTACCAATTTGTGTGCACCACGAAGTGAGACGGTGTGCGGGCAAACAAATGATGCATACTTTCCATTTTTAACGCTTTCACCAAGGATTGCATGGACGACTTTCGTCCCTTTCAAGAAAGTGATTTAGGGTGTGCAGTGAAGCACGGAAACCTCTCCAAACGGGACGAAATATCAGGGCTCCAAACGAGGAAATGTACTACAGAAGAAAGTATCTAACACTGCCGAATTCGTGCAAAACTGAGAGTTCAAGCTTTCATGGCTGAATTGTCACGAAGGTGCAGCCACAAAGGAAGCGCCGCCAACACTGTTCCTCCTCTCGTTTAGCTCGTGGTATACTCGAGGCCGCTCTCACTGTGTGCCACAAAGTGCGAAACGCTGCATTCTATCGACCAGGTTGGCTGATTCACAGAAGGTGTATGCGTGGAAAGTGGACGAAGGCATTGGCAATTCAGATAAGAGATGCTGCAGCGCAGTGGTGCCATTTTTCACGGGTGGTTTTACGAAGTGTTCGACCCCGACAGTTGGCTTGAGACCTCTCGAGAGCCAAGGCAGAGAGAGCGAAACTTGCGCAATTCTAGCTACTTGTCACCTGTAAACATGCGGTGTTCTCAGAGTGCTCTAAAACGTTTTTATTTTTATTTATAATATAGAGCAAAGAAAGCGAATGCTGTTCTCGGTTGCGCTCTTTCGCCTGTCACTGCAAAAAGTGAAGTAAGCTTGCTTGAAAATGACTGCTTCTTTCAGTGGTTTAAAATACCACTGATGGGAAGATTTATTTTGTGTGCACAGTAAGAGAGAGGGGAACAAAAAGAGAAAAAATGAGAGAAAGGCAGGGAGGTTCATCAGAAATTGGAGCATCCTGTTTGCTACCCTGCACTAAGGGAAGGGAGATTGAGGAATAAAGATGGGAAAGAAAGCGAAAAGCGAAGTAGATGCGCGAAAGAGAAAAGAAAAAAAAAGTGAGCTGGGATGCTATAGCCTATTCAATAGGCATTTAATAGGCCCCGCAAAAAGTTCAATAAAGCCTTCACTGAGTTTCTGTACGAAGACTGATTATGTCGCCTTTCAAGCACTGACTGTTCTGACAAGGGTCTGTCGTCAAGGCGAGCTAACGCAGCAGCTTGCTTGTTTTAATTAATGAACTAAAACGTCATTCAACAATAACTTTCAGATATAGCGTCTCGTGAGGTGCTCAACAATGGAATCACTATTGTTAACAATGGTAAATTCAAAAGGGCTGGCCAGGGAACTAGTGATCTGCGTGACTGGTAAACGATGTATCATTAGGAAAGCAATGCTTCGTTTTTAGTGTTTATGGCGGCGATCAACAAAAACTGCTGCAAAATCTTCTAATGATACTTTTCTGAGGGCTACATTGACCGCTATAACGCCGATAGGTAATGAAACTTTTTAAATCTGAAAGTGCGTGAAATTTATGCAAAAAGATGCTTAACTTGCAATTTTACTTCACATTGGTTTTACGTTTGTAGGACTGTCAGCTTTCAGCAACCATACTTTTAAAATACTTGTTCAGCCATGTGCCCAAGTATTCTCTTAACTTCGTCGCAGTATTTCTAAAGGAAGTAAATAAAGAGACACACTTCGAGAATATGTTGGTTAAGTGCTATAGTGCAAGCTATATTAGGCTAGGCCAACTTGTGATGGTTCAATGAAAACTTCAGAGTAGTTTGTGTAACACTCACCACAAAGCCGCTTAAGCAAATATGCTTTTTGTCATTTCAATTGTCCAACTTTTGGGCGTAATTATGGAACCACCACCACCACGACCTCTTAAAGTTTCCGACAATATTAGCATATCGTGATTGGAGCAAGGCGCAATAAAGTGCCAAAGCCCCAACAGCTTTGTCCGTATACAAGCTTTTTTTACAACATTTTTTTTCCTGCAGGATCGACAACCTTTTGTATGCCCCATTGTCTCGTACTACCATTGACGAAGTAGACGTTTTGGAGAAAATAAGTTACAATCCAATGCAGTGTACCAAAGTTATTGAATAGCAAATGCTCTATTTACCTTGAGACCCCATATAAAATACGTGGATATAACTTTCATTTCGCGTAGGTTCATCTCCTTTTAATACTCACCCTGTTCCATGTGCAATATTATTGGTAGTCGTCAAAAAAGGCGTCTGACAATCATCATAGTGAGAGCGCGGTCATTGGTTTGGCGGCTGCTGGCATCGAAATGAAACAGATGTCCGAGTAATCATTCTTATGCTAAACATAGGGGCAGCAGCTGGTTACTCCATATACGAATCTCCATATGAAATACTGAAGGCACTGCAGCCGTGACCACAACGGATAAATAACAAAGAGATGAAAAGGCTTAGTTCCTTAAAGACTCTAACATTTGGGAGGAATACTGAGTAGACTGCACTTATTGAGGGCTCTGAGATTGTATGAGTGCTTTGTTAAAATCAGAACTTTCGAACTTACCGAACACGGAAACGAAGACGATTAAAACGAGCCGATAACAATGATTAAAATCAAAGAAAAGCAAAAAGTTTTGGCCCCTGTATGGGAGCTTTGTACACAAGTGAAACTCGCTTTTTCATCTTCTTAACAAAGCTACCGTATGGGGGCCGTTATATATTGCTTTTATTTTGATTGTAACCGAGGCCGGTGTGCTGTGTTGAGTTAATGTCTATTCCTCACTATAATATATATATATATATATATATATATATATATATATATATATTCAAGTAGACCATTCCTGAGAAGTCATAATCAATGTTGTTGATTTCTTTCGAGGTTTCAGCCAGAGTCCGGCCTTCATCAGGAATTCAACACTAGCAATTCCATCAGGTCGCGTTCCCGTTCCAAACCCGATCCAAAGGGTATAACCGTATCGCCATTGCCATCGCGAGCTAGGACTGCCTGGTTCTGCTGCGAAGCTACCTGTTTGCCCGACCACCTCTTGCTCCTTCTGTCCTGATGCGGCTGCCGCTTTCGCCCTGCGTCTACATTATATTTAAGTCGAGGTTCAGCAAACTATATTTCTCAAAAGCATTATATTTTCCGCACCTTGCTCAAAAAAATGTTGTAATTCCACTAGTGAATATATCGCGTCGTACAGCCAGCGCTGCGCACGTCACGCCGGCCGCTGCCTCCATTGCGATTGATAGCCTCATCTACGTAGTCGCATTCCTAGTGTAGGATTCCTGCTCCCATGGCCTTATTTTAGCTTGGAAGTTTCTCTCCGCTAGTAAGGTCGTTATTGACTGCTCTCGCACTAAGGTGAAATTATAAGTGCTTGGCGATACTCCTTTATTGGACGCTCATGAAAACGGGGACAAAATATTTTTCGCTGAAGACGCAACAAATGGTTCGTCGTTCGTCGCAAGTGTTCGCCCCTACTTTATGTCAGTCTGGAGCTTCATGACGGCGCCAGCGGACTGCTCATCTCGAACCTGTTAATTCCTGTAGCACTGCTTCGTGGCGAATACGTCGGGCGTGTTTACAGTCTCGACCGTTCCGCAATTAGCGGCATGTGGACTGTTCCTTCAACCGAAAACGAAGTCACCGGATTGGCTTGTGCCTCTTCACCGCAAATCAGTACGCCTAATGTACTGAGCAGCTCCATCACCATCACGTTTATCACAGCGTGCTCACCTTTACAACTCCTGGACAAGTTTTGTCCTTTCTTTGACTGCCAGCATACTTCCCTCGGCCACACGTTAGCTGTGTGTCACTGCATCGATACGGGTACCAATGCGCCACTGCGTCAAAGACCCTACGCGTGTCTGCTACAGAGCAACAGGTTATCCACAATTAAGTAGTTGACATGTTCAAGCGGGGCGTCCTTCAGCCCTCAAATAGACCATGGGCATCTCCAGTCGTTCTCGTTAAGAAAGATGGGTCAATTCACTTCCTGTGTTCACTACCGTTGTCATAAGAAAATAACTCGGAAGGAAGTTAGCCCCTGCGAATCTCGGCTACTGGCAAGTCCCTATGGTACCTGAAGACCAACCTAAGACGACCTTTGTCACACCTGATGGTGATTACGAATTCCATGTCAGGCCTTTTGGTCTTTGCAACATGCCAGCAACATTCGAGCAGTTGGTGGACAATGTTTTGCGTGGCCTGAATGAAAAAAAAAAACGTGCATATGCTACTTACATGACGTGGTTATAATTTTAACAGATTTTCCCAAGCATCCCCGTAAGCTAGATGAAGTACTTGTGTACCTAACTGACGGTGGCTTTCAGCTAAACTTGAAGAAATGCCGCGTCGGCGCGTGTCAGCTCCCCATCCTCGGCCATGTTGTGTCTAACGACGTTATTTTTCCTGACAGCGCCAAGCTTAGGGCAGTTACAGACCTTAGCCTACATCTCTGAAAGAGCTGCGCAGCTTTCTTGAACTCTTCTCGTATTTCAACCACTTTATTTGAAATTTTGCGATGATCACCGCCCCCTTGACAAACGTCTACGGCGTGACTCGAAATGTTACGCTCTAAGTTTTATTCGACGTGAAGATGCTGGCAACTATACACTTGGAACGTGCGTTTACCCATTTTTTGTGCTTAAAAAACGTCGTATTGAACCTGCTGTAGTTTTAACGTCAAAGGAGTTTGAACGTCTTTATTTTCATCGTAACTTTTTTTGTCGTTTAAAGCCAAGAAAGAATCTCCCTGAAGATTGTGCCTCACTCTATGAAGTGGCGATCCCTCACTGTCCCCACTTATCATGAAAGTTGTGGGCGACGTACCATTGCGCAACCACCATAGCACCACTTCGTCTCATTTGCTAAATGAAAAAGCTCGTTTAAGAGTAAACAGACTATATCAGTCACGTACTTCATTTAGTTATTTTTTTTCGGTCTTACATTTCGGCATTGATTCGGTCTCTTTTTCGTAGGGAGGCTTTCCGGTCGGCTCTGGCTTTTCTTTAGAGGCTGTCTCTCTCTCTACCGTGGTTGTTCACTCCACTATGTGTTTTTGTATTTGTTGCACCTTGTTCATTATTGTCCCTATGCTTGTTGTTTATTATACTCTAATTTGTCTTGTAGAGCAACTCGATCTCATAGTCAAGGTGTCTCTTGTTAATTTATTTGATAGAAAACTTGCCTTTGTTTGTATTTGCCACCACTCGAATAAGGAGTGTTTCTATTTCTATTCTTTTATTCCCACTTCTGGGAGTTCCTGTTCGACTATGGTACCCGTGTAAGATAACACGTGATGTTGTAATTTTCTGCGTACTGTACTTGCGGTGTGTTTCTGCTTTGCTGCCAGGGTGGCACGACCAAGTCAGGCATTTACTTAGCCTTTAGTCGTGTCCCCCAAGGCAATCTTGTTCAATTTTCTCTTGAATAAAGCAAACCAAACCAAACCAAACTATATAAGCTTTTGAAAGTTGTATCTTTCCGATATACACTTACCGCTGTCTCTATTTTTGTCGCAGGGGTCGATGCAACATAAATATACCTTCTGTAAATCAAGAGTCCTCATCAATGTGTAATGCGCATCTGTCCCGGAGAAATAAAATGCCAGCTCAAGAAGTCTACCAATCAATGACACGCATTCCGTGCTTTCATTTTCTTTGTCGGGTTCCTGTTAAAGAGCCACAGGGTATCGAAATTTCTGGAGCCCTACACTATGGCGTCTCTTATACTCGTATGGTGGTTTCGGTACGTTAAACCTCACGTATAAATTAATCATTTTCTTTCTCATATAAACTTCAGGCCAGATCACTTACTCTTGCTCTACTTTCAGAGATATAACATATTTCTTAGTGCCGAGATTTCTTGCCCTGCATATATAGGCAGCCATTCAATCGTCGTGTGCTGATGTAGAGTAAGCTTGTGATTAGCTATCCTTTGTTGGCAGTAAGCGCTATGTGTATACAAGTTGATATGCGTTGCATATCAACAAGAACAATCTTTCACGTAGACCTATTAAAATAATTGAACGAGGACAAATGCTTGACCAATTTTGGCTTTTCAGCGATAGTCATCAGGAAAGGGCGGGTCCAAGGCAATATGATGCAGTGTTTTATATACAGTTGTATGGTAATTTAAATACTCGTATTGAATTGTGAGTGGGTGAATCACTGCAAAATACAGGAAATGTTTCGTGAGGTGAGTTCACTTGAATTTACACATATGAAACTGCCCGCTTGAGAGTTTATAATTGCTAGATATTTTCTTATTTGAGATACCTTAATGGCCCTTGCCAGTCTCATACTTCCAGCTGGCTTTATTTAACGCTACTTATTCTTTAAAGTAACATTTTTCTTTTAATTTGTACTTGGAACTTTCTCAAAATGCGTCTCTCTTCTGAACCACTAGTTAACGATGTTCCACATTACGAAGATGCAATATTGGGCCTGTGATGACCTTCCTTTCGAAATAATGATAGTACGCGATTTGTAATGTGAACTCTGACTTGATGATTAGAGTTGAAAATCAAATGTTGATGTCACCATAGCCAACCGCTATTACTTAAACCATGCTAACTCAGTTTTGTGAGTTAACCAGGTTTAGTTTACACGTGGCACGATCGAAACTCAAGGAGGCTGTAATACAACCTGTTTGGAAAAACTATCCTCGACCAGCGCACTAGCAACGCATATGGGCGTTCACTCAAGGCGCTCACATAAACTTAGTGCCCATTTGTCTCACAAGAACCCACATACGCCAGTAGTATAGAACGCACGGTGAGACATATGTGGAATCCCCGCACGCGTAAGGCCCTATAGCAACGTTTGAGTTAGTTGTTGCTATGTCTACGTGGTTATTCACCCTCACAGGATGCCATCTGCAAGAGCACATTTCGTGTTCTCCATATCAATCATGTGATGTCGAAGATGTGAGAGGTCAGATGACAAATACTCAAGCCAAATCGACTATCCTCGCTTACCCATATTTAGCATGCTACTGTATTCTCGTGTTCATTTTTCGTTGTATCTTTTTTTTCACGTGGTGTCGTCTACAGAACTACTTCTACGCCCACTGCGAACTATTGTGTAAATGATAGAGCAAATATTTTGTCAGCATCAGGTGCCCTTGTGATGCAGACGTATGCTTAGTCCACTGTAGCCTTGCCTCGACAAGTCAGCCGGGTGGTCTCCTCCGTAGCGTGTCGCGTCACAGATGGCCTGTAACGTAAACTACAGAAAACACAGAGTTGTCAATGATGGCGAGCTTGTAAACCTAACCCATTTAGTGACAGACCATTTGCACCTAGTCTATTGAATTTTATCGATATGCATATACTCTTTTTACTGCAAACTTACTCGATCGGCGGGAGCTACATAACTGAATGTTAATGCCGCATTTTGTTTGCTGATGTGGACATTGTTGAGTAATTTTGAATCAATAATGTATCATCGTGTTCATTCCTAAGTCATCAGTGCTCTGTGACTCGTCCTGTTTGCGTTACAAAAGACATACAAACTTTCAGTGTAAATTTACAACAAACGCAAAAGCATTGAAGTATATCTTTGTCTGATTTTTTCTATCTTTTCTTAAGACAGAAGGGTCATCTCTATTGCATTTACACTTGCACGAACGCTGTGACCCACAAATTTTGGCCAGTGTTGCTTTGATATAGGCAAGCCTACTCTGTACTACTTTCAAGGCAGTTTCTACTCGGCCAGCTCTGTTTTACTCGCAGCATACTCTGCCAAAGTGAAATCAATTAATGGGATACCTAGTCCCTTTTTTCGCATGGAAGGCGTTGCTTCGCTTTGTTTGATTTCCTTGCGAAGGTGAACCGAGCCATATTCATCGCTTGCCATATATCTCGGATCGCAGTGGAGTCTCTTTCCGAAAATTTCTGTTCCAAATTGGCTGAAAAACTGTTGTTCTTTCCTCAGCAATACCACTATACGGACAACCACACAACTGCTGCGTCATAAGAATCCGATTCTGGTTGCCTCATTTCGTTTTGTTATTTGTTTTGCCATTTACCTAAGGTTCTTTGGAGCTCCTGTTTCCTAACTGCTATTCTTCTTTGCCAATTTATTGCAGTAGACAAGAACAATGACAAGAGAAACTTTGCTGAATAGTTCCTTTTTGCCAAATAGTGAGCTGCATCTGCTTCTTCAACAAAACAAATTATTTCCGTGAACATTGAAAAACACATTTTCCAAAGCAACACTCGTGTTCTCTATCCAGAACTCACTAATTTTCAATAAAGCGCCCACAAAACTACGGAAGTAGCTTTGTTGGATATGTCATCGAGTAGCTTATTGAACAGTTTGCTTCAACGCAATGATTTCAAGACGAATTTATAGCATGGTGAGTTCAACGCGCAAGGTAGTTGTTTCTCTTCACTGCGGTAGTGCAGGAACAAAAGAGGAACTTACTGAACGCAACAAATTACTCTCCCTAGACCTGTGATCAAGGACATTTTAAAATATCTTTTATCAGCCTGTTAAGAGGTGCATTTTATTACAAAATGACGCTGGATTATCGTGCAGACTGTTTTCGAAAATACCAAAAACTATGTGGTCAAAGTGTAGTTCTAGAGAAAACTCAATAAAGGGCTACATAGCCAATATAATGGGCATTTCACTCGTGTAATACAATATCGTCACCCCTTTTTAGTATTAGTGTGAATATGCGACAAAAAATGAACAAGCGAGACCTAAACTGAATCCTGGCGTATATGTTTGCACGAATCATACTTTTTAGTGTCAATAAGTGCCACTGCATTTGACAACTGTACAATGCAGTGTTCAGCTTTCAGGTATACCTTACTTGTATGAACTGTCTTGTGAACGCGAATGAATGTGCACTTTTTCCACTTATGTGCGACGAGAATCGAGGCTGCCTGTACTTTCCTTTAAGACCAACAACACATGCCAAAAAGGCGCAACAAGGGTGTTCTACAATTTGCAAGTGATATTATATAAGGAATATTTGACCAGAAAAAAGAAACAAACCGCAATCGACACGCAGATCAAGACAGCTTTCTAACGCAGCGGCTTTATGCTAAACAGAAATGACCATAAGTACTTCAAAAGTAACTGATCAAGTCTGAATGGGAAAAAAGACCCTTTTTGTCGCTCGAAGCAATACAATGTTAAAAACGCGCAGTGTTTTTTATCCACTTCACTTTTGCGATCGTGCAGCTTCAGCTCCTGATAAATTGATTTGATTCTGCTTGCACGGAAACCCTACATACTCAATTATCCCCAGAGGAGGAGGATCTACCTTTATTCACAATTTTGTTATATCTTTTAAGCGATGCTGAATGTCTCAAGTTTATTGCCAAGAATTTCAGTGCCTTATATTTAAGAGTTCACAAAGATATTTTCTTAGCCAAATTGAGGAGGCGTATGGTCAAGCGACAATAACGGGTCCTTACTTCTCATTCTGGACCTCACAGTTCAGCCAGAAATAATTGAGGTATATAAAGCGCATATGTTTTCTCTCCGTAGCTGAAATGAAGAATAAAGAATACTAGAATGTGCCAGAACAATCCAGCGTAGACAAGAAGCTCAATATGTGGTGACAGCAGTCCGGCTCGGGCACCGTGGCGGGAAAACCTTCTGAAAATTCGGAAGTAGACTCGCTGACAATAAGGAAGTCAGCAAAAGAGGATTTAGTTGACGACAATGCCAAAATAATACCCATTCGCCGTCGACAAGTTTCCCATGACGAGCCGGCCATTGTTGCAATCAACACGGCTGCTGCTGAGTCCGTATCTGTGAGGCTGCTCAGATGGCGCTTGAGAGGAGCGCGTGAGTAAGCAAGCCATCAGTGGCACGGTTCGAAAGAGAGCTATCTTTTTTGAGGTGTGCGGGTCGACATAGCAAGCTCAGTGATTGTTGACGTAATTTTGTATTTTTACATCTGTCATTGTTTTCCACTGTATTTTCTGTTCATTAGGTATATAGTAGCCTTTTTGTCAATAAAATTTCAGTTGGAAAGAAGTCAGCGCTTTTTCTGTCCTTTTCCTCTCCACCGTGTCTTATTTTCGTGCTGTTAACCTCAAGTTGCTAATCTGGGTGTTCAGCGTCCCCTTCGTTTTGTTGACTGTTCACTGACTATCCAAGAGTCGCTTTAGCAAACTAGCCGCCTCAAGAAGTTGTTGCCGAGTGGTGAGGCGATCAACATAATATATTTGGTTAGCCTCATTCACATCGAAAACTTGATTGATGTTAGACATGATCCTGGCAGGGAAATCGCATTTTAGAACCTCTAAAACAATACATTTTGGGTGGTGTCAGATAGATAACGACTACACAACTATATCGCGACGTATCGAAGTCAAGTGTATTCCACCTAACACGTTAAACCCTGCGTTAGCTCTTCCTTGTCTCGTTTCTTTCAGAGCTTTTCATTCCCTTTGCTAATTTCATGATAAACTCTGAAAAAATATAGACAACAGTTTATGTAAAACAAGCAGGCACATTTCTGCACAGCTCAAGGGCAGCATCGTCCCGTTGACAGTAGCCCCCCCACCCCTCGCTCTACTTTTTAAATGACAGTCTTTCAATATCCGCTGAAACGCCAGTCACACAATTGCAGCAAACGACGCTTCACAAGCGCACGCCTTCTCTTCATATTAATTACTCTCGGCACGGCTCCTGTCACTTTACGTCTACCCAATACGCTGACAACCTCATCAAAAGTTCCTGAGTTCCAACGTCTGTGACGCACTGAAGGCAAAAAAGAGGTCCGCCCCCCACCCCCTGCAGTGGGACACACTATTATTTCCAGGTATACGTCGTGCATTCTTTATAGTAGCTATTTTCATACGGATAAAAAGAAGTTGTATAGTATTACGTGAAAACTGGATCATTCATCTTCCGACATGAGCTATGATCTCTATCGAAGGGCGCGTGACATATTGTCAGGCAAGGAAGACGCGGCAACATTGAAAACAACAAGTCCCCGGATGTGTAGGTAGCTTTCGTTACCACAGCGTTCATCACAATGGTTTACAATTGTTAAAGTATACACCAACAAAATTTTACGCTTAATCAGTTTTTTTTTAAGTCTGCAACGCAGAAGAAGAGCCATAGTCTTCAATTAAACATTCGATCTTATGAATGCAGAAAGCGTAACTGACAGCTTTAGATATTATCCTTTCCCGGATTTATTCGTTCACTATTTTTTTATAAAGTGGTCTATTGCGGGAGCATTTTATTCAGCCCTACAGCTCAGTCTGTTCAGGACACCGTACATCTCTCAACATTTGGGCAAATAATGGAACGAATACAAGGCGTTATGCATAGAAAGCTACCTGGGCTTCACGAGGGGTTGGTAGTAAAATATTGTTTGAACTGCGTTGGGTTTCAGCCTTCTTCCCGAATACTGTTGCACAATGTGCGGCTAGAATCGTTGTTCAATAAGATGTCGCTATATAGAATGTTCGGAAAAACGCTACTTATGCTAGCACGATGAATTAACTAAATTGCACTAATACAAGTTGCTAATGTCATGCAGGCCTAAAATTAGTGGTATAAAGCTTCTCAGAATTACCACGTCAAAGTCAATATTGTTAATCACGGCTACACTTTCGTGCTCAAAACACAGCGATGGTCAGATTGCGGCTTATGTTACATGACCGGAAAAAGCTGCCCCAAGTCCACATAGAGGTGACTTTAAAACATTCGCTATATAAGTAATCGGGGCTTTGCTGATAGAAGAGAGCTGGAAGAGGGGTTCTTAATTCAAAGAAACATAGCTGGCAACACACAGGAATACTATAGCATTAATGAAAGGGTGGTAGGTCCAACTTCGAACTGATTTGTAACGTGTTCAAGATTGGTGCTCTCCTTGGAAAATGAACCTAAATAATAAAAAGTGTGTCCATGTCTCTTTTACGAAGAAGCGGAAACCTAAGTAAACAGATTATACTTTAAACTATGAACGTCTAAAAAGAGCAGATAGTTATAAATACCTATCGTAGTCTTGTCATCTGACTGCTTGTGGAATGCGCATGTAGATGATGTGGTTTGTAAAGCTGGAATGGCGCTAAACTTTATCCAACGTAACTAAAAAACTTCGGAACTGAACTTAAAAAAGACAGCCTATTTAACATGCATACGATCTATACTGGAATACGCTTGTGCGATATGGGATTCTTCGCAAGCCACATTGATTATTAAAATTGGAAAAATTTAAAACCGGGCGGCCAGGTTGGGACGGTACAAGAGAGGGGAGAGCTGCACTCAGATGAAAAATGAGCTTGGGTGGGAACTGCTTTCCTCGCGTCGACAAAAGCTGCGACTGAAGTTCTTTTTTCAGATATATAATGATAAAACAGGAATTAATAAAGAAAAATACCTTAAGGAAACTCATTACCGTTCATCTATAACTGACCATGTTTTTAAATTAAGAGAATTACGCACCCGGACGAACCTGTTCGCGAATTCATTTTTTGTTACAACTGTTAAAGAGTGGAAAGGATTGTCTACCATGCAAGTGTGCTGTAAGAACGAAGAATTGTTTATTTCGTTTCTGTAACCCAACTGCTGTAACGGCTTTGGGCAATGCGGGGTAACCTTTGAATAAACAACAAAGAATAAAGGTATCGTGATTAAACTCAATAGGAGATACAAGATGAAGGTGGTAAAGGCTTACGCGCCTACATCCAGTCAAGATGATGCTTCAGTTGAAAGCTTCTAGGTATATGTGGAATCGGCAATGAGTAAGGTAAAAACGCAGTATACTTAAGGGAAATTTGAATGCACAGGTAGGGAAGAAGCAGGCTGGAGACCAGGCAGTAGGAGATTATGGCATCGGTACTAGAAATGTCATAGGAGAGCTGGTAGTAGAATTCGAAAAACGCAATAATTTACGGATTTTGAATACCTTCTACCGGAAACGAGAGAACCGCAAGTGGACATGGAGGAGCCCTACTGGCGAAAATAAGAAAGAAATAGACTTTATAATGAGTGAACGCCAAGGCATCATGCAGGACGTGGAAGTGGTTGGAAAGATATGATGCAGTGACCATAGAATGGTACAATCTTGAATTCGCCTAGATTTGAGGAAGGAACGACAGAAACTGATACGCAAGAAGCCAATCAATGAGCTAGCACTGAGAGGGAAAGTACAGGAATTCAGAGTCTCGCTTCAGAACAGGTAGTCGGCTCTTAGTGAGGAGACCAACCTTAGCATAGATACAATGAACGATAATCTGACGAGTATCATTACGGAGTGTGCAGTGGAAGTTGGAGGCGGGGTAGTTAGAGAGGACACTGGCAAGCTTTCCCGGGAAAAAAAGAATCTCATTAAAAAGCGTCAAATCATGAAAGTCTCAAGTACAACAGAAAAAATAGAACTGGCAGAGCTTTCGAAGTTGATTAATAAGCGTGAAGTATCCGATGTAAGAAGGTATAACATGGAGAGAATTGAACACGCTCTGAAAAACAGAGGAAGCGTCAAAGCATGGAAGAGGAAACTTGGGATGGACAAAAGTCGGGTGTATATAGTGAGGGACAAAGAAGATCCAATGACTACCAATATGGATAAAATACTTAAAATATTGGAGGAGTTTTACAGAGATCTGTACAGTATAGCCGGGACAACCATGACCTTAATACTATAAGAACTAGCAGTAACCCAGATGACACCCCAGCAGTAATGATAGAAGAAGTCAGAAAAGCATTGGAAAGCATGCAGAGAGGTAAAGCTGCTGGTGAGGACGAGGTAACATCAGATCTGCTGAAAGATGGAGTACAGATTGTGTTAAAAAAACTAGCCACAATGTTTACGAGGTGTCTTCTGACGGGAAGAGTACCAGAGTCTTGGAAGAATGCCAACATCATCTAAATGCATAAGAAAGGAGATGACAAGCACTTGAAGAATTACAGGCCGATCAGCTTTCTCTCCGTAGTATACAAGCTATTTACAAAGGTAATTGCTAACAGAGTTAAGAAAACATTAGAGTTCAATCAACCAAAGGGACAAGCAGGATTTCGAACAGGCTACTCAACAATTGACCGCATTCATACTATCAATCAGGTTATAAAGAAATGCTCAGAATATAGCCAACCACTATACATAGCCTTCATAGATTACGAGAAGGCGCTTGATTCAGTAGAAATATCAGCAGTCATGCTGACACTGCGGAATCAGGGCGTTGATGAAGCATATATAAACATACTGGAAGAAATCTACAGGCGATCAACTGCTACCATAGTGCTTCATAAAGAAAGCAACAGAATACCAATCAAGAAGGGTGTAAGGCAGGGGAACACAATCTCCCCAATGCTATTTACCGCGTGCTTACAGGAGGTTTTCAGAGGCCTAGAATGGGAACAGTTAGGGATAAGAGTTAATGGTGAGTACCTTAGTAACCTGCGCTTCGCCGATGGCATTGCATTGCTGAGTAACTGAGGGGACGAATCGCCACTCATGATTACGAAAATACACAAAGAGAGCAGAAAGGCAAGCACTGTCAAACATTTGGCAACAACTGTCAAATTATGACAGGTAGATTGCTACTATCCCTCAAGAGGAAGTTATATAACAGCTGTATCTTGCCGGTACTTAGCTACGGAGCAGAAGCCTGGAGACTTACAAAGAGGGTTCAGCTTAAGTTGAGGACGACGCAGCGAGCAATGGAAAGATAAATGGTAGGTGTAACCTACCATTTATCCGCGAGACAAGAAGAGAGAAGAATGAATTAGAGAACAAACGGGGGGTTTAGAACATCATAGTTGAAATCAAGAAGAGGAAATGTACAGTCGCGGCCACTGTAAGAGGGAACACGGAGCGGGTGACCGCGCTCCGCGGAGCGCCACGACGGGCGCCGTGCGAACTATTGCGGCGCAAGCGCAATAAGCGCCACAGGCGGAGTTAGCTGCGCGTCGTCTGCTACGGTCCCTCCCACTTCGCCTCGAAACCTAGATTGCGCGCGCGCTTTGGAATACACAAACACTGTAGCAATGGCGCGTCAATAGATACTATTATAAAGCAGTTATGAAAGCGCGCAGGCATGCTGTACGCCTAAATAATAACTGCGCCTTTTACCTCTAAAAGTTCCGTTTGTTCACAGAGGGTGGGTTTCATAATTGGCATGCTAAGGAAGTAAAAAAAATCACATGACGAACAAGAGATACTGATAAATCTGTGCTTCAGATTTATTATATATACGATGAAGCCAAGACCACGGCTGCAAATGAAGCTTAGATGACGGTCTCCTTCCTTTCGGAAACAATTGAGGCAGCAGAGTGCAATGTCCGAACTAATGACGAAGGCGAATTTTAATACCTGGTTGCATCTCCCCCGGAGGCAATCGCGGCAGCCATCCTACGTGGCAGGGAACTGTATAACGAATCCACAACGGTGGCATCCTGCTTAAGGCGTTCCCATTCAGCGTGGACTGCTCTCCAAAGGCTGTCCCTTGACATTCCATGGAGCGGCTTGGATGCGAGTGCCGCTTTCATTTGGCCCCAAATATTTTCAATAATATTGAAGTCTGGTGACTGGGGCGGCCACTCTAAAACGGCGATGTTGAGCTGGCGTAGAAGGGCTTCAACTTTCTTCATAGTGTGCACAGGTGAACGGTCGTGTTGGAATACAGGACCAGCCCCGGAGAAGTGCACCTTTGCAAGTTCGCGATGGGCCACTGTGGTCAAAATTTCGCATTACTTGTTCACTGTGAACTTACCGTCGATTCTCACAAGAGGTCCGAGACCGTCTTTTGTGATCGTGCCCCAAACACCTACAGTTGACCTTCCGCTTTTCGAGACTCTTTGTAAGAATTTTGGCTGGTACCTGCATCAAGGAAAAAAAGAAAAGAACATTTGGGTGTCTAGACTACCGATTGTGAACGCATAAAATAAGGAAACGTACAGATAGCTGAAGCCGTTACGAACTTGTTCAAGCTATGTTTAAACGTGCAGTGTTTGAAATGATTTTACGATTAACCGCAGTCTCATAAGTCGTCACTGCATTCTTCTAAACAATTTGGGTGCACGTTAATGATTCCTAGGTGGTCGAAATTATTCCGGAGCGCCTCCCCCCCCCCCCCCCCTACGACGCGTCGCATCGCCTGTGTAGCGTCGGCCGTTAAACCTCATAATCAATAATCATCATGAAAACGAAAGCATCCGAGAGTCTCGAGATGTGTGCATGCAAACGGAATGACACACCCATTTAAACGTATTCACAGTACAAAATTGGAAGCCCATGCTCTAAGGACATTTGTTTCTTACGAAAAGCGCGTTTCCAAAAACAGATTCTCGTGTAGCTTACCGGGTGTTGTCAGGGCGCCAAATACGGGCTTGCTGATCGCACGATGTAGTGAACGTGCACTCGTCTGTGAAGACGACTTGCTTCCACTCCTCAGTTGAACATTGCGCATGCTGTCGAGAAAACTGCAGCCGTTTTTATTTGTTCTGAGTGCGAAGAAGAGGATTTTGGGCTGCAATCCTGCTCTTCAGACCCGCTTCCCGGAGGCGTCGCTTGACCGTTGTCACGGATGCTCTCAAGTCGAGAGTATTTTTTATTTGCTGAGCAGAGAGACCAGGCTTCACGGCTGCCGCCGCAACGATCCAAGCATCCTCTTGTTCAGTTGTAACTCGAGACCTCGGCTCCCGCGGAGCATCCTTGATCCAGCGGCAAGATTTAAGTTCTCTTATGATCCTGTTGACTGTCTTGAGCGTTCTTCCCATCGCTTCAGTGATTTTTCGCTGCGACCTACCCTTGAAATAGAGCTCGACGATTTCCCAGCGCTCACTCTCAGGAACTTTGGCCATGCCGGAAGGTATTTCTTTGACGAAATGCCACACTAAGAACACATGCAGCCCCTTTTAAACTCATAACGAGCAGAGTTTTATCAAAAGTGGGCGTAACTTTCGTCGCCTAAATGCGCTGTTTGACATGCGAAGCATCCAAGGCACACTCTGTTAATCTTATGCCACGTGCTCTATTTCCTTTTGTAACCAAGTGAAATTTCAGCGACCAACTTCATTTTGCGACAAAAACGAACGTCTGAAATTCGAAGCCAATAATTGGGTGTAGCATGAACGGCGCGCCGAGATAACCCAGTTCAAATAGTTTCTATCCAGCTCCATAGCTACAGTATTTTGGACCAGAGCGCGTGCGGCGAAGTGGGAGGCAACGTAGCAGACGACGCGCAGCCAACTCCGCCTCTGGCGCTGATTGCGCTTGCGCCGCAATACTTCGCGCGAAGCCCGCTTGGTGGCCCGAAGAGAGCGGCCACGCGTGCCGCGTTCCCTCTAACAGTGGCCGCGACTGTACATGGGCGGGGCATGTAGCGCTTAGACAGGATAACCACTGGTCATTATTGGAACTAACTGGATTCCCAGAAAAGTCAAGCGTGTTAGGGGGAGACAGAAGGTTAGGTGAGCAGGTGAGATTAAGAAGTTTGCGGGTATAAATTGGCAGCAGCCAGCACAAAACTGACTTAGCTGGTGGAACATGGGAGAGGCCTTTGTCCTGTAGTGGACGTAGTCAGGCTGATGATGATTATGGTTTAAGTAAAGATTTAGATTTTAGGCCTCTGCCTCGATGTCTATATCAACAGCCAGCGAGTGCGATCAGGAGCACCTCCTGCCCGTCACCCATAATTGCGAGAAAACTAAACAATAACTTACTTTCGGGCTTTAATCTTCCATAACCATAATATGATTATGAGAAGTGACGTCGTGGAGGGCTCCGAAAATTTCGGCCACTTGGGGTCATTAACGGCGCCTAAATGTAAGCACACGGGCGCCAAGCATTCTCACCTTCATCAAAAAAGGGCCCTCCGCTGCCGCGATTCGATCACGTGGCCTAAATGTCAGCAGCCGAGTGCCTTAGCCAATTTACCATTGCAGCGGGTAGGCAACCAAGCCATCCCGCAGTTCCCGGGAGCGTATCCCGGCTGCGGCGGCCGAATTTTCGATGGAGGCGGGAGTTTTCAAGGTTCACTTGCTTGGAGTGAGGTTCATGTTGAAGAAGCCCAGGTGATCGAAATTCCCGGAGCCGTCTACGACTTCATCTTTCATAATCATACGGTGGTTTCGGGATGGTATACACGAATAAAAACTATTAAGAAACCCAGTAATATTTGTCAACCTGTCTACGTGCTCCCCAATGAAAATCGAAAAATTGACGAGCTGAAAAACAAAACAAAATGTTAGCTAGCTGGCGCTGCTCCACTGCGATATACCGAACGCGTTTTCCGTTATCAATGCCAAAGCATGCCTCATCGAATATAAAGCTTGAGTATAGGCATCTCGCGTCATCGGGGACAAGTGATGCAAAAGACCATCACGAGATGACGTCACCATATGATGCTACAGTGGCGCTGAAGATCCCCAAAACTTGTAAAATCATTATGACAACACAGCACCGTCCCGTGACGTAACGCCACATGAGGATGTCATCACATCGCATAGTAGCTTAGCCGAAGGGGGCGCGAACACAGAGACAATGCAAAAGCATGGTATAGGTGACTGACCTTGGGGGCACTGTAAAACGATGTTACGTGCAGAAAGTTTTGAAAGGGTTTGTCATAAATACAAAATTTTGTCATAAATTACGTAACTCCTGCTTCCAAGACAGTCTTGCTTTATTGAATACCAGTAATGTCTTCTTTATCGGCATCAATCTATACTTGACAAGAACATGCGTTTTTAGCTTTGCAGGCTACTTGTAGCACTCGATAATAATTAAACGAGCTACATAAAGACGCGCCAGAGTAAACTTTTTTATTCTCCTAACAAACGTGATACTATTGCGCAGTTCATGCATGAAAGTATACGATTGCTGGAGTTTAACTTCCCGCAACTACTATATAATCATGAAGCACGCCGTGGTTGGGGTCTGAAAATGAACTACGACAAACTGGGTTTCTTTAACGTAAACCCCAACATAAGCTGACTGGTGTTTTTCACATTCCGCCATCTTCGAAATGCGGCCGCCGCAGTGGACTAGAGCCGACCCATCGTCTTCGAGTTATAGTGACGCGACACTTGCGGCTAGCTACCATGGCAGGCGAAAGCACAAATGAAAATGAGAAGCAAAGTGTCACCGTACCTATGTTTCTCAGAGTGCTCTGCATTATTCAGGAACGTTAAACTACATCACAATAACCGCATATTTATAAATAATTCTTCCGCGCACTAGGCTGAAATTCTCAGTCACATTCGTTTTCAATGACGCAAACCTGCACCAATAATTAGGGCCGAATAAGGCACGCGTGCAGTGTGTATCTCTCATCAACGAGATTCCGCTTTGGCCAGCGAAACTAGACAAAATGCACTAATAGGGACAGCTGTATGCTATAGGCAATTGCTGATCCCGGCACTTATCTTTTCGAAAAAGTATTCCAAATAAAAACATCTCGTAACCACAGCGCCACTACAATAATACATAGTTGTTTCACAATGACTGCAAGCTGACACGCCAAGCGAGTACCGGGATGCATATTTAGCAGAGTAGTGCAGCACATTAAAGTATTATATAACACGTAGTATGAGTTGCGTTCTTCTCCAATATCCGTGCGGTGTAGCACTAGTTCATATATACATGTATAATATCTAGCTGCCGCGACACCAACACCCACCCAAGCCGCTCGCGAAAGAACACCATCCAGTGCGAGGTGAACTGGTCTTGTTTCTCCGACTGGTCCTTGATATAGCGTGCGTGTTGCGTGTACACAACTAAGGCAGCTGTTACCGCACCGTAGTATAGACCCATTCATTGTTTGTAAACACAGGTAGGCCGACGTCGACATTATGGGTAAAACTATAGCGACGTCCGCACATAACTTCTCCCATAAGCGCTGAGGGCTGTGGTTTACGCCAACAAACAAAACTAAGTTGTGAGACGCAACTCACAATCAACCGCGACGCCGCTCGTTGGCATACCGTTTTTTTTGTTGTTGTTGTTTGACTGGGAACACCACATGCACCATTGAAAACCCAACAAAAACTGCTGAAGGCAGAGCGTCTTTTGCCTACCAAGACAGCGCCACCGCATTTTCGTGACGTAAGTCCGATAGAATTTGTCTATTGTGATATGGGCTCCAAGCTGTATAAATTAATGACTCATTGTCATACCTGTGATGAACCGTTGAAACACGTATAACAGAAGTTATAGCCAATCCACTCAACGAGGTTCACGTGACGAAAGAATCTGGCCTACACGTTGCGCCCTCCCTAAGTAACAACAAAAGAAGATACAGAAATAAGAAAGAAAAATTTGATCCGTGGTCACTGTCTAGAGATGCCGCAATCATTAATATTTCGAAATGTATGAAAGGTTTCAGCGGTTTGTTTTCAAAAAAACTTCGTAAACTTCTGAGCTTCCTTTCATTTTAAGTGGATGGGTTACATTGAAGGGGTTGAACTGTTACACAAGGCGAGGTAAATTAATGTTACACAAGGCGAGGTAAATTAATGGGGGTTTTTAATGGGCCCTGAGTCCGCGATCACAGTCTAATGATGATGATCACCGCCATGGATCGTACCACTCGGG
>NW_023608650.1:17500-26911 GCF_013339725.1 Rhipicephalus microplus | reverse complement strand
TAGTAATCTCTGAAGTTCGGTCGATAGGTAAGAATGGTATCCATAGTTGATGATGGCTCGCGTCCATAAAGAAGAATGAAAGGCGAAAATCCAGTGGTGCTTTGCGTTGCAGTGTTGTAAGCTATATCACAAAAGGCAGTATGCTATCCCAATTTGACTGTTGGATGAAGCGTACATGGCCAGCATATCCCCAAGTGTACAAATAAAACGCTCCGTCATCCTATTAGTTTGCTGGTGATAGGCGTGGTAGTGCGGTGTATGATGGACACTCCCTCAACAACGCTTTGATGGATCGGAGAGAAAACGCGGCCGTGGTCGCTTAGTAACTGCCAAGGTGCTCCATGCCTCAAAACCATTTCGCAGTTTAAAACATGCATCGTCTTTTGCGGTAGCAGAATGTAACGCAGCTGTTTCAGCGTACCGCGTTAGGTGGTTGATAGCGACAATGACCCGTGGTTGCTATATACTCGAAGTATAGGAAGCGGGCCGTAAAGGTCGATTCCCACACGATCAAAAGCTCGTGCTGGACATGGCAACGGCTGTAAGGGAGCTGTGGCATAGCTGCTGGTGACCTCCTCGCGTATGAATTGCTTTATGTGAGTCATCAACGCAGAGTGGTCGCGGTGTCATGTGTGATAGTCGAGGTAAAGATGTCCACGGTGTCTGATGAGCAGCGCCGTGTAAAAGCGCTGCTCCGCAGCTCATCATAGCTTTGGCGGACCTGAATAACCTCGGCGACCGTCTAGGGAATCTTCGCAGCAGAGCATTTGGAATGCACCATCGTCGATTTCTTTCATGATGTTCTTGATTTTGCCGCCTCGCCAGAGTCGAATCGACGAGCTTGCAGAGAAAGAGCACATCTTCGATGTAGCTCGTGAAAGTTTCATCTGCTCTCGTACTCTGCCCCGCAAGCGCTGTTCAGCATGAAGGTGGTGGACAGCAGGACGGCCAAAGACTTCCGATAGGGTTTTCGCCAATTCCGACCAGGTACTGAAATCACCGATGATTCCTGTACATAGTTTTGCCACGTCGGTCTGGTAAAAACTCACATTTGTGAGCTTATCGGCTGCGTTCCACTTGTATGCGCTCACCAGTTCATACTCGGCAATCTGGTTGTCCACATCTTGGTCCTCGTGCCACCAAATGGGGGGGGGGGGGTCGCGCTGCTGAGAGAGCCAGCGCAGAAAACAGGCACATGTGCGAGATCTGGAGTAGCAGCCTGAGACAGCCCCGGATTAGTCATTGTAAAAGGTCGTGGAGTGTGCGGCTGCGAAGTTCCAGGCGAGTACCAGATGTCTCCCAGCACTTCCACCACTTGAAACGGGTTGTTGAACAAGCAGGGGAGGACTCGGTGAAGGAGAGCATTATTTAGCGTAAGGGCTAACTGAACACAAGCCTTCGATCACAGCAAGTCTTTTTCTACTCGAGCTTTATGCCCACTGCCCTCGTTACAAATATATATATATATATATATATATATATATATATATATATATAAGACACCTCTTTCAAGTTTCCCTCTAGGTTTTCTTTCAAATAGGCTAAACAACTGGTTAAGAATGGCACACTCTCCGTAAACTCAATCTGAATATGAAGCCTTCCAATGAGCACAAACGAACTCATGCCAAAGCTACTTGTTTTAAGAAGCATTGGTTAGCACGAGCTTTCGAAATTGATAGGGGTTGCAATGCTGATCTGCTGAAAATGTATGATGACGGGCTTTCAAATACAAACAAATAATCCCGTATCCTACATAACGTCATTGTGAGGAACATTTGTTGGAAGCCACTCCCAATGAGTATAAATGTCAGTTATGTTAAACAAATCACCGATGAGCGTGCAAATGATTCGCAAATAACCCGAGATTGCTCAGCGAATAAAAACCTTTGCGCCACTTAGTACAACTGGGCCAATAATAAATAGTGCCTCACCCAACAAAAGAACAGTCTTGTGCATTGAGCTGGAGACGCTGAGCGAGAAGCTCACGCTGCTATAGAGACCTTAAATAACTCGGAGTCCAACAAAGAGGGGTACATTGAGACTGTCAGATATGAATCGGAGGCCATCGCCAAAAAAATTGAAGCAGCAAGATGAGCTCACCGAACCGCACGTTAGCGGTGAGGACTTCGCCGAGGAGCACGCGGCGTGTGGATACACAAAGCGTCATCATTCGGACGCGACTTAGGTGCCTTCAAAACGTGTCCAGTGAAAGTATCTAGATCACGAGAGCGCAGCGACCTTATCTACCAACAACACAGGCACTCAAACTGACAAAAGTGTAGCTTCAAAAATTTAGTGTCCACCGGCTTGAAGAGACCCCCCTTATGGAGAAGACGCCATATCAGACAGCAAGCGGTGGGTCACTGTCACAAACGACTCCAATTTTCGGAGCATCCGCGGGCCACACCTACCAAGGAAGGGCGCTTTTGTGTTGGGGGACGACATCCGGCGACTATAACGACCCAGCGTGGCGCCGGCTCGTCTTCCCTGCACCGGTACAGGAAGGGGCACCGGCGATCTAAACAGAAAAAATTATTCAAGATGAGACGGGAGCACGTGTACGCCCCTGAGGCGGTTTGAACTGCATCGGAAGAGCAGTTGACGTACAGACAGCAAAAAGTGCGGTCGTCGGTGTCGCGAGTCTCGCGTAGGCGGCGAGCACGGAGTGACCCGCGCAACGTATTGAGACGGCTGCAATTCCGGGCACCCTCGTCGTCTACCAAGCCGGCGAGACCTTCAGCGGCACCCGTCAACTCCCCTACGTGCACCAAGGGCTGGTTTGGTCCGTATGGAACTTTTTATTGTGACTTTTTTGTTAAACCGTAAACTTGTTTAACCAGCCTTTTTTTTAAATATTTGTAGTGTGCGCTGCGTCGCACGTTTAAATTCTAAAGCGCCACCATGATCATTCTGTAATTAATTTCTAGTGTCTCTCTCCTTTGATTTCCATCTTGTTGTTATTTTATTAATGTTCCGCATATTTGTCTTTAGTCTGTATCTTTTGTAGTGTTTTTTAAGCATATTTTGTTATATAGCTGTTCTTTCCATCGCGTATCAGTTTCCCTCCTGTGTTATTTTGTAAACTCCTGCCTTTAAATTGCCCATGTTCAATTAAATGCTTGTTTATGTGTAATCAAACTCCGTGTCTGCTCTATGAGTGCGTCGGTCAGGCCCACACATCACCACACGTGCAACCCCGCACGGGTCGACCAACGCGCAAATAAATTCGAAATGTGGGACTTCGAGGCCTTTCAGGCGTCGCAGGCCGAAGCGTAAAGTGGAAGCTTGCGAGTCGGCCGCACGTCGATGTTGGATCGGCGGGGCCTCACGGGAAGTGTGTGACAATGTAGCAAAAAAACATGAAGCCACACTTTCAGTCAGTACCCTTTTAAACACAAACTGAAGTTTATTTTAGGCGTAGATAGTAAACAACTCTGACATAAACTTATAAAGGATAAATCTAAGCGATCTGCGTATACGTGCAAAGCATGTCCCCAGATCAAAACTTTAAAGACGCTTGAGCCTCGCCTTCAAGAATAGATCGCGATAACCATCAGGCCTCGTGCTCATCGCCTTCTCAATTGCTAGACTCGCTTCTATCCTCCGTGCATGCATCAAGCATGCTGCAAGGAAACAAACATCCAGGCACGTAACATTGCTGTTGCAAACTATTTATAGGATGCCTACTGCAAGTACAGCTGCACATTCGCGAGTACATGGCGTGGGCGCCCACGCTGAAAGTTTGCAAATCAGAGCAGCACAGCACGTCCGTAAAGGGTGGTACACCAGCGAACTGCACCAGTCGCACGACCATTCGCGACTGGCGACTAAAGAGCGACTGATGTTCACACCGGCAGAGGCTGCATGTGAGCGACCGAAAGTCACAAAACTGGAGAGTCACGTCCGGACCTCGTTATCAGCGAGACCGGCGCCAATCAGCTGATCGCCGCCAGCTGAGTGAATGGAACGAACCGAGCGCACCGCATTTGTTTTCGTCCGTTCTCTCACAGCATTGAAAAAACAAAGAAAAAAAACAAAATTGAGCATTGCTGATTGGTTCCAGCAGTTTTGCGACAGCAGTCGTGTGACTGAAAAATCGGTCAGCAAGCGACTAGTTAAAGCAGTCGCTTTGCGATTGTTTGCGACCAGTCGCAAATGGTCGCGCCACCGCTGCTTGTCGCCGGTGTGCACCAGCCTTACCCGCAGTTCACACTGAAACATACCCTTTCTACAGCGACCGAAATTCCCCTGCCGCCAAAACGCAGCGTCGTTCGCACTGGACCCGCGCCGCCGAATATGCCATCTACTACGTGGCGAACGCGGGATGGATGCGCTGTCACCCGGTTGTTGTCAAGGCTCGCAAACGCTACTACGCTATCCTTCGACGATTCTCGTACGCAAGAAGCAAGAAAGACAGTACTGCTTACTTCGCTGACAAGTGGCTGTCTTGTAATGCACGAAGAGCTGAAAAACCACCGACGCCAGCGGCGTTGGTGGGTTTGTTTTGCTCTGCAAGACCGCAACAAGCTCGGTCACGCCAACAGCAAGCTCAGTCACCTCCTCCACGAAATACGGAGGCGAAGTAGGCACAGAGTAGGTTAAACTCCCGTTGGTTTCAACATTCAGTTACGTGCACTGCGGCGTAACAAGTGAGTAGGGCTTGGCCGCCATTTTTCAAAATTCCTTAACTAGCGCGCCTATTGGTCCGCGGTGACCAATTCGGCGGCAGACGCCACAAAAATCGGTCCGAGAGCGATCGGCGCGCAGAGGGCCCTTTCGGCGGATCTCGCCGCCGCCGAACCGGATTCGGAGCACTTTCGGCGGCCGGAATGCTCAGTGTGAACGCTGCCTTAAGGCAACACTCGAACTACTCAACTGTTCACTTTGTTGATGCTTACACTGACAATGAGGATTAAGTATATCTTTGCGCTTTGTAATAAGTGGATGTATAAAACACTAATATGTTCCTCATTCAAACTTTTTTGACTACTGGCGCAATTCCACTCATTCTGCCAAAGCAATATTACATGCGTTAAGTAGGCTCCCCCAATACGCGACAATGATGTGGTATTTTTTTTCCGTAGTGCTTTTAAGCTATGGCGTAGGTCTGTGTTAGAGGTCTTAAAAAATTACGGATGGACTGTGGCTCATGATAATCACTTGCATATAGGCTGGAGGACGTGTGCAAGGAGGGCATGTCTTGATGCTGAATTCTCGATTTGTGGTTTAGCGTAGGGTTATTTCGCATTTATAGAGTACTCTGAAAATCTTCAAAGTGCTCTATATTGTATAATTTGTAATTGTGGTACTTGGAACGACCAGGGAGTTTACAGCATCCATCTCGGTCCATCAAAACAAAAAGAATGCACAAAGTTATTATAGTGAAGTTCGACAATATCCTTATAGCACCAATGAGACAATCCAGTATGTTTGGTTTTCGTGTTGATGCTCATAAAATTACGTAACAATATGTGCACAAACGCTTTTTGCATTAAACTTTCAGTCAGACTCGCCAAAAGTCATACCCTCATACTTGTGCCCAGCAGCACAACGTCGTGGCACGTCACATTTTACTCTTATTACAGCAAGAACGTTTTGCGCCGCTTCAATACCGCCTGGCTCTTTTGCGCCAGCTGTCTCAGCGAAGAATGCAAAAGCACGCACAGTGTGCTGCGGCCTGCCAATACACTTTTCAAATAGCATACGCAAAGCTCTGTGTTTCCCGAAAGTACGCATGCGCCTTACGCCAACCTCTTACGAGCTGCCGTTAAGAGAGGAACACAGCGGGCGACAACAAGTGCAAGCTTAGCGTTACGCTATTGTAAAACTCTCTATGAATGCAAGAGCCCGGAAAGTGTTCAGCAACCGCCTCTCAAAATGCAGTGAATAATCTAATACTGATACGCAAGGGGAGAAATGTACCCCAATATATGGAACTGCTGCGAATTCACCACAGCTACGCCTACACTCATGCTCTCGTAGTGCAGTATATAACAATGCTAGCCCGATGCTACTCGGCAAAGTGGGACGCCGTCTTACGATAGCTCCAGCCTAGACAACCAGAAATGGGTCGTCCAGCAAGCGCATGATGCGGCTGTCAGGTGAGGCGTTTCATTCCCAACGTGCGAGCCTAAACGCGTTCGCGCATCTTGCAGGACATTAATACTGTTATACATCCTTTCTGAGTACGCCAACAGTCACTAGCTTCGACAAATGACACTAATAATGAGGTGTACAGTACCTGCTCAGCCGCACAAGGTGAGCTAGACCGGGATGACGGCATGGTTCCGAGGCCGTTCAGTGCTGCTGCTGGTCGCTTCTTGTGCTGCAAGCGGCTTCAAGGAGGTAAAGCTGCATTTGTGACCGTGCATATGCGTAGCTTCTGAATAGTTCGCCCATTTCGGACGTCGGTTCACCATGTCGTGTGAATTTCAAAGCGGTTTTCCAAGCGCCATGCTCAAGTAAGTGGTCGGTACCTCCCCTTACGAACGATAGCATTCATCGCAACATCTGGTTATCTCATTTTTCCCACCGATATATATACATTTATCTATATGTATATACGCAAAAATACTGCTCGCAAACGGCCAAGATATACACTTTTTTGTTGTAGTAATATTGTAGCTGGGTTATCTCTTTCTGGTGTGCGCTGGTCCATTCTTCACGTATCGCCTTATCAGGGAATGCGATGGGTGGAGCTTTTGACGTTGTGGCGGGCTCCTAGTTGAAAGAATTAAGGGTGCAGCGTCCGTGATGATGATGATATGTGGGCTTTAATGTCTTAAAACCACCATATGATTATGATAGACGTCGTGGTGGAGGGCTCCGGAAATTTCGACCTCCTGCAGTTCTTTAACTAGCGCCCAAAAGCATTTTCGCCTCCATTGAAAATGCAGCCGCCGCAGCCGGGATTCTATCCCACCGCCTGCGGGTCAGTAGCCGAGTTCCTTAGCGACAAGACCACCGCAGTGGGCAAGGTTCCAGCGTCGAAAAACATCGTCGATGCGGGTGAAAATGTTTAAAAAGTGTACCTCGCGTTGTCTCAAACGGAAGCTACCTCGGAGACCCAGGTAAATGCCACGTGACCTAAGTTTGCCGCTCCAACTCGACGCGTAGTTCGCGGGGAGCTTCTGCAATCTCTGTGATTGAAGTGTGCACTACTAACTTGGATGTTGGCACTTGTGGCACTGAACTATATAGGTATCCGAAAGCTTGAGAAACTGCATCGTTCCAGTTAACTACGTAACCCCCCTGGTTTTCAGCCGATTTCAACAGCACGAAAAAGTTCTTGTTTTTTTGGCTACTGCTTCTTCGTTTCACTGTCACGGCATTTAATGAAAATTCATGGAACACGGAATGTTGTTGGTGCCGAAATTTGTGTGTTCAACAAATTTCCGTGACTTCAAGCCATTTTTCTCTTACATTTGTCTCGTTGTATGCGTTTTTAACACTACAACTATTGAATTGAAAACACGCACAAGTTGACTGGCACTTCAAGTAAACTTTAGAGAGCATTAGTTCGTCCCTTACCCCTAGTTCACACTGAAGCATCCACTTTATACAGCAATCGAAATTCTCCTGTCGCCAAAACGCAGCGTCGTTCGCACTGGACGCGCCCCGCGTCACCGAATATGCCATCTACCACGGGCCAACGCGGGATGAACGCGCTGCCACCGGGTTGTTCTCGCGGCTCGGAAACGCTACCAGGCTATCAGGTGCTCTATAGTCTTCGACGGTTCTCGTACGCAAGAAGAAGCAGTACTACTTACTTTGCTGGCAAGAAGCTGTCTAGTAATGCTTGAAGAGCAAAAAAAAAAAAACACGATGCCAGCGGCGTTGGTGGTTTTATCTTGATTAGCAAGACCGCGAGAAGCTCGGTCACGCCACGACAAGCTCGGTCGGCGCAGAGTATAGGCGCAGAGAAATAGGCGCAGAAAAGTAGGCACAGAGTGGGTTAAACTTCCGTGGTTACAACATTCGGTTACGTGCACTGCGACATGGCAAGCGAGTAGGGCATGGGCGCCATTTTGCAAATTTTCTTGACTAGCGCTTTTGTAGGTTCACCGCGACTGATTTGGCAGATGTGCAACAAAATAGATCCGAGAGTGATCAGCACGGAAAGGGCTCTTTCGGTGGATCTGGCCACCGCCGAATCAGATTCAGCATACTTTCGGCGGCCCGAATACTCAGTGTGAATGTGCCCTTACATCTGCAGTGGCGGATTGCTACACCACGGTCAAGGGTGACGTGCGTGCAAGATATGACGACTCTCGATTCAGCCACCGCGCTTGCCGGCAAAAAACTTGAGGCAGCCATGCGTTCACATAGAAAGCAAGCGTATCAGAAACATTCTTGATTTTGCAGTTACAAGGAGAGAAGAAATATTCAAGTTCTGCATAAGCTGCGCCAGAAATCCGATTATATTGTCTGCTAGTTGTTCCTACCGCCCAAGGGCAAATTTTAAATGTTATTTTAGATTCGAAGCAGCTTATGGTGGAGGTCAATCCGGTGTGAGCCAACTTCCTCCTCTCACAAGGGGTGATTGGCGAATGCGCGTTAAGGTGATCATGCCTCGCTTAAAAGGGCCAACTTACTGGTGTACCTTTCAGGTGTAACTTACAGGAACTTACAGGTGCAAGTTCCTTTTCTCGCATCTCAGTTTAAGTGTCCACCAAGAAGCGAAGCGAGTTATAGACAAGGTGTTGAAAGAACATGGACCGATTATGCTAGCTGCCACGTTCTACTCTCGAAGATGATCTTTAGCTCTTCAGTTTTCTTTGTTTTTTTTTGCCAATAACGGAATAGCGTACGCGTCACCCAGATAATTCATGCAAGACAAGCGTCTGAACGAAAGAAAAAATATTGTAGCTCTTGAGAAGTGACCCTCGCGCCACTTATCTGTGACAAACTATTTATTATCGTTCTTGCGTATAGTACCAGTGGCGCAGCCCGGCGGTGACACACCGTGCCCATGCCCCGCCCCTCCGAATTCGTTTTTGCCATGGCACACAAGCAACAAATCACCATTATAGGACCCCCCCCCCCCCTAAACATCAAAAAGGTGCCCCCCACCCCCTTCCCGAAAAAATTTCCGCCTACGCCCCTTGTTAAGTACGTATACTAATGCATGCAAGCACCGTGCTGTGACACCCACTAAACCAGCAATAACTTCTGTCTTCTCAAGTTAGCCCCACCGCGGTGGTCTAGTGGCTAAGGTACTCGGCTGCTGACCCAAGGTCACGGGTTTGAATCCCGGCTGCGGCGGCTGCATTCCGATGAAGGCGGAAATGTTGTAGGCCCAGTGTGCTCAGATTGGCTGCACGTTAAAGAACCCCAGGTGATCAAAATTCCCGGAACCCCTAATACGGCGTCTCTCAGAATACTATATGGTGGTTTTGGGACATAAATCCC
>NW_023608650.1:0-15000 GCF_013339725.1 Rhipicephalus microplus | reverse complement strand
GAACAAGACCGGTTCTTACAAAGTACTGTTCCACTACCTGAACCGCAGTCTGCAGCCGCTGCTCGATTGCTCCATCATTTCCCTCGCATACCCAGATTGGCAACGTCGTCTGCGTATGGCGTGATGCCCTCCCTCTATGGAGTTTAGGAGTTTAAGGAGGCTGGCATGATGTATATCAAAGGGTTTGTCTACCATCCTTCACTGCTTTTCTGTCGGAATCTGAAGTGTCTAACCTTGCAGCGGTTTCTCGGGAAAGTGCGGAAATTTTTAGATAGATATGGGGTGAGAGGGGGGGGGGGTAACGTCCCAATACCACCATTCATAATGAGAGATGCCGTAGTGGAGGGCTCCGGACATTTCGACCACCTCGGTTCGTTAACGTGCCCCCAATCTGAGCACAGGGGCCTATGCTTTTTCGCCTCCATCGAAAACGCAGCCGCCGCAACCGGCATTCGATCATGTCAACTGCGGTGTGGAATTAGAAATAAAAACGCCAGGGCCTGCGTGGAAGGCGCAGAGTTACAGTCCCAGCAAAAGCTAGAACGGCCTTTCAGAGCCTTTTCTATGGGCACTCATTGGGAAACTGCTGCAGCACACTTGCTGGGTACCCCCTAAGCACTTACTAAGAATAATTTCTGGGTAGTAGGCTGTCATTCGCCAGGCTATTCTTCTTCATTCTTCTGAGAAGCGTGCATGGCATCTACTTGAACCTTGCAAAAAGTTTTGTGCTAATTGTCCATGCAGTGGCTGATGGACGATGAGGAATTATGCCTGAAGTGGGTATGCGCCAGGCTAGTAGTAATCAAAAACAAGCTTTTGTAATGGGTTGAAGCATTGGATGACTACTCATTACGCCTATTCACATTGTGTGACGACTGGTGGTTCTTGTGCTGTGCTAAAACGCTTTATTACTCATATTAACGTGGTTCTTTGCCCGACATCAGCCAGCCTAAGGCAAGTTTGCGAAGAAGTTCCAAGCTCCAGCGTGACTCAGTGCTAGAATAATGGTCTGGCATGCAGCAGACCCGGGTTGAAGCCCCACTCTGTCTTTGGTACTGATTTCTTTTCTTATTTTTGCGATGGTGATTATGGCCACCTGTGGCAGCGGCGGAGGACAACTACGGTGCTGCGCGTGACCCGATTTTATATCTCGTAACAGCTTTCACTGTAAACAGAATTTTTAAACCTGCTTTCGGTCTCCTTCCATCGATAGCATGAATACCCGCAACGCTGGTTGGTGCAGGCGATGACACTTGTATAGCGGGTGAAAATTGGAAACTGAAACTGCGTGCGGGTTTCGTAGGCTTCATAAAGTTTTGTTTATTAATAAACAATACCTCAGTAGTCATTTAAGGCATGCACGCACATTTTTGTTGTTCTTATGAGCGGTGGAGGACGCCATGTTCACGTTGTCTGCTGTTTGCAGGCAGGCACGCAGACAAGCGAACGCACCGCTGATAGTGCCTCCGGGTGCCTAGGTGTTTGAACGCGTGAGAGAAAAAAAAGATAAAATTATTTTCTGGCGCAACATAAAGCTGCCTTAAGTGCGTAAAATACAATTTCAAGTTATATTTGTTTATTTTAAAGCAAAATAAATTTACCTGCGAGGATTTTTTGTCCTACCAGTTGATTGTCTACATTGCAGTTCGGTGACGCTAGCGGTCATTTTTTGTCGACTTTCAACATCAAGTTAAAATTATAATTGCTTTCTATGAGACAAATCATGCTCGTGGATGCCGATATGATGAACGGTCATCTCATTTGCGTCACAATAATAAAAAAAATTGAGTGGTAGATGGCCCTTTCAGAGAGCATCGGCGAGATGACGGAGCCTACGGAGGCCGACGCTGCCAATGCTCCTTTTCGGATGGGAGTTTGCCCAGCATTAAGAAGACACTTTTGTTTGTGAAAAATCTGTCAGCTAGTTGTATGCTCGGTTGCCTAGATTTACCCCCGAATGCAGCGATGTTACTTGACTCGTACTTGACTCGTTCTTGACTCAAGGCAGTCTTGCCGGGCGCCGTAAATTGTTCTCGAACTTGCGGACGACTGAAGGCGACGTGACTCAGTCGAAGACAGGACAAGTTTCAAGTCAGCTGCGGGGCTAGCTTGAAAGCGACTTCATGCGTTATTCCAACATGGGCACGTCTCGAATGAACGTCGCGCGAAGGGTGGCCACTTTTGAGTTTGCTTGCCTCAACAAAAGCGTAGTATTTTTTGAGGCGCACTGCCTGCCGAAGATTCCTCGACCCGCTTTACGTGACCGAGGAAATCCGATGGAGTTGTATGACGAGCAACAATTTGACGCTCGGTACAGATTCACGAAGAACGCCGTGCGGCAGTTGCTGGCTATGTTGTCGCTCCGTGAAAGTTGGGACAACCGAAGACAGCCTGTGCCTCCAGTGTTACAGCTACTTATGGCTCTCAGGTTTTACGGCTGGCACATTTCAAACAGTCACCGGGAATGTCGTCCACTTTCGTAGTCCACAGTGTGCCATGTAGTCGGAAAAGTTACACTAGTTATCGCAAAGCCCTGTACGCAATGCTGGTGTGCTTTCCTCAGCTGGAGGCACTTTCTATAGTTGTGTGGGACTTTTATGAAGTGGATGAGTTTCCTCGCGTTACAGGTTGTGTCGACTACACACACGTGCGTATTAATAAGTGTGGTGACGACGCCGAAGCGTTCTATGACCGCAAAGGCTATTTCTGTTTTTCTAAAACATCACGACGTTTTCCGTCTGTTCCGGTACAAAATTGACTCGGCGCGGTGTTTATGTGCCTCGCCTATCCTTTCATCCCGTTTAAAGCGCTGTTTCTCGCTCAGAAAAGCATCGCTTGCAGCACAACGCTGGGACAAATTCCACACGCACCCACACAAAAAAGAGGTGCCCCTATTACGGGTTCCATTATCATGTGCCTCCCCCTTCACCATCATGCAGCGAGACTTTGCTGCACCCCGCGAGACAAAATTCTGCTGAGGGCAATGTCCTGACCCCTGCTTTTCTCTTGTTTACCAAGCTTAACAAAAGAATACGAATCTTTTTAGTTCCTAGAACTTGTTTTTTTATTTTTTTATCTACAAGTGCGACATAGCCCGCTACGAGCATGTTCACAGGCGAACAGAAAGGCGAATACCGTAAAAATCGCGTTACCTCGTGAGCCAGGTCACCAAAAATACACGGTTCATTTGAAAAAAAAAACGACGAAAGAACCCAACGCGATGCTTGTTTCGACTCCAAACAAGCAAGCGTGGAGAAAGGCACCGCATTTGGGTGGTCACTAAAACAAATAGGCAACGGACGCTTTACAGAAGCAACACTGCGCATCGCTGCGGCAGCAGGCACCATGTGCCGCTCGTTAGCCGTAGAATGGCAAAAATATGCTTGTGGCACTTCGTTTTTATAGTTATATTAAAAAGTAGGGCCTTTTTTTGCTGTAACACGGGTCTTACGCGAACAACTTCATTATTAACCTCGTTAGCAGGAAAGCAGCGTGTTTCTGCTTTGAAGTTCGTTCTTGACTTGACCAAGCAAAACAGCCTTAGCATCAATGAAATGAGAAGGCTGACTTAGGTGTTTTGAAGTCTGCTTCTTGCTTCACGCCGACTTACTGAAGTCAAGTCGAAGGCGCTAGCCTAGTAACATCTCGGCATTCGGGGGTTAGTGTAGCTCTCTTGCGTAGTATGGCTGCGTGAGCTTAAGTGTCCAAAGCTTCCTTGAGGTCTAATCCTAGAATGGCCCTGGTACCTCTTGTCCTGCTGTCAATTGTCTGAAGTTTGATTTGCAATATTACATCTTGCAGAGAGAATGAGCTCGAAACCCGAGCTTGGTGTCCGAGTACGCTTCAAGCCCCGCCGCGGTGGTCTAGTGGCTAAGGTACTCGGCTGCTGACCCGAAGGGCGCGGGTTCGAATCCCGGCTGCGGCGGCTGCATTTCCGATGGAGGCGGAAATGTTGTAGGCCCGTGTGCTCAGATTTGGGTGCACGTTAAAGAACCCCAGGTGGTCTAAATTTCCGGAGCCCTCCACTACGGCGTCTCTCATAATCATATAGTGGTTTTGGGACGTTAAACCCCACATATCAATCAAATCATCGAGTACGCTTCAATACTGCCACGTTCCATTTCACAAGTTTTTGTTATCGTTCCGAAACACCACACGATTCTCGGCGCAAACCGCGCCTGCAGGTTTCGAGAAGGTTCCGGACTGTAGTAGATCATTTCGATAAGATCACGCCGACTGTGCGAACGGTACAGATTGTTCTGGAACCTACGCCACCGCCAGCGATAACGCTAGAACATTCGACGGCAAGGGTATAAATGCCGACGCGCTTCGCCGCTTGTCAGTTGTTGATCGAAGGCCGACGCTGCGTTCGCCGCTATCAGTCCGAGACTGCTATCTGTGCAAGACTGCTGCTGTAATTAGACTTTCCCTTTACGGGCACAGGTTCGCCCAAAAAACAGTTAAATCCCAACACGAAGTTTCCTGTCTTTGGCCACGTCACGACCTCGTGACATCTGGTGGAGGTGCTGCTTCGTTCATGTACCGGATGCCCCGTCAAGCCGTGAACCCAGCCCCCGTCGCGGAGAAGATGCCGACGCCAACCAAGAGCAGCGAACGAGCCGCCGACAGCAAGGTCTCCCACCGGAGTACGGCCTTCTACAAGACAAGGCGCGGAAGACCAGACCATGACCTCGACTGCAGCGACAATGACAACCGGAGCGTCCCAGCCCGCAATCGTCATTCATCAACCCAGGGAACCACCAACGTTCCATGGCTCATCGTTTGAAGACCCGGAAACGTGGCTAGAAACATACGACCGTGTGGCCGCCCTCAACCACTGGGACAACGAAGAAAAGCTCCGTCGTGTGTAATTCTACCTGGAAGACACCGCAAGGACCTGGCTAGAGAATCGGGAGTCCACGCTCCGAACGTGGGATGTCTTCTGCGGCGCATTTCTGCAAACGTTCGCAAGCGTCGCTCGCAAAGAGAGGGCCGCTGCTCTACTCGAGACCCGGGTTCAGCTACCAAATGAAAAGGTTGGAATTTTCACAGAGGAGATGACCCCCTATTCGTCACGCTGACCCAGACATGCCTGAGGAAAAGAAAGTTCGTTTCCTCATGCGAGGGGTCAAACAGGAGCTCTTCGCGGGACTAATGAGCAATCCACCGAACACCGTCCAAGAATTTGTATCCGAGGCGACCACCATCGAAAAAACGCTGGACATGTGCACCAGACAGTATAATCGTCACCTGACGCTGCTGCTCAAGCCAGTGAAGTGACTCCGACGACCTGCGTGAAACGATGCCAGCGATCGTGCGGTAAGAGCTGCGCAAACTGTTGCCTTCGGCGCAGCCTCAAGTGGATTCGATCGCCGACATTGTGCGAGAGAAGTCCGGCAATCGCTTCGAATTCCCGAAACACCGCCGCCCGAGCCAGAAACTATGAGCTACGCCGCTTCAGTGCGCCACAACGCTCCTCCCCGTCCACGCCAAAACGCCGCCCCGTCACACCTACGTCGCCAGACGCCACCGCCGCCACCACCCCAACCGACGTCCTACCGTTCCCCAGCGGGCCAGCGCAGTGCACCGAGGAAAACGGACGTTCGGCGTGCACCTGACAACGCCCGCTCTGCTACCACTGCGGCGAGGCCGGGCACACATACCGCCGTTGCCAGTACCGACAGATGGGACTGCGTGGCTTCGCCGTCAATGCACCGTGTCCGCAGCCAGGATCTCGGCCACGTGACATCGCCGACTACCTGGCAGGAACTCAATGGACACCACGAAGTCCTTCCCGTTCGCCGTCGCCCAGCCGCCGCATGTCACCGCAACCCCGGCAGTACTCTGGCCCAACGCGGGCCGGTCTCCTAACCCGTATCCGGGAAACTAAGGGCAGCAACCGATGGAGGTGCGGTTGCTGTGCGACGAACTACCGAAGATCCTCCGACGACGACGCCGACGCGACGGAGCTTTTTGAACACAACACGACCAGGCAAAGCCCTGAAGGCAAAAGCTAACTTACCGAAGGTGGCCGGACGACGCAACATGGAAGCAGCGGAACAAGCCGACGCAGCCGTGACCCGACGCCACGCCCTAACTGTAATGCGAGACGGCGAACTAGCGACCTCGACGTTCTTATCGACGGCCACAGTGTGACTGCTCTCGTCGATACTGGAGCCGACTATTCTGTCATCAGTGGGTCGTTCGCCGCGAAGTTAAAGAAAGTTAGGACAGCTTGAAAAGGCCCTGAAATCCGCACAGCCGGAGGTCATCTCGTAACGCCTGCAGGAATCTGCACAGCGAGAGTCACCATTAACGGCCGTATTTATCCTACAGACTTCATAGTCCTACAGCGTTGCTCGAGAGATGTCATCCTTGGCATGGACTTCTTATGCCTCCATGGTGCTGCCATCAACCTAAAAACAAGGTCGATAACGTTATCCACAGAAGAAGCACTACCGCCGCGCACGCCGTCAGGACACCATGCCTGAATGTGCTGGAAGAACAAGTCACCATTCCGCCTCGCTCAAGCGTCATTATTTCAGTCGGCGCTCCTAAATCACCTGACTTGGAAGGCGTCGTTGAAGGCAGTCAGCATCTGTTGGTCACCCGAAATATTTGCGTCGCAAGAGGAATTGCAGAGCTGCGGGGAGGCAAAGCAACGGTTATGCTCACAAATTTCAGCAATGAGTACAAACATGTGAACAAAGGAACAACGGTCGCATACATCGAAGAAATTGTCGAAGCCACCAGTGCTTTCGCCCTCGCCGATTCTGCGGAACCTGCTCAGAGGAACCAAGCCCCTCCCATAGCTTTCGACGTCAATCCCAGACTTCCGAACGATAAGCAAGAACAGCTCAAGGCCCTGCTCCTGCAATACGAAGATTGCTTTTCGTCGTCATCGAAAATTCGGCAGACCCCAATCACGAAACATCGAATCATAACCGAAGAAAATGCCAGACCACTCCATCAGAGTCCGTACAGGGTTTCGACGCGAGAACGTAAGGCAATGAAGAGACAAGTTGATGAAATGCTGCGAGATAACATTATCCAGCCGTCCAAGAATTCGTGGGAATCCCCCGTGGTGTTAGTGAAGAAAAAGGATGAGACCCTACGTTTCTGCGTCGACTATCGCCGCCTGAACAAAACCACAAGAAAGGACGTGTACTCTCCCACGAATAGACGACGCACTTGATCGGCTCCATAACGCCAAGTACTTCTCGTCAATGGACCTCAAGACTGGCTATTGGCAAATCGAAGTCGACGAAAGAGACCGAGAGAAGACGGCGTTTATAACACCGGACGGCCTCTTCGAGTTTAAGGTGATCCCTTCGGCCTTTGCTCAGCGCCTGCAACTTTTCAACACGTTATGGATACAGTACTGGCATGCTGAAGTGGCAGACTTGCCTTGTGTACTTGGACGACGTCGTCGTGTTTTCCTCGAGTTTCGACGAGCATTTCGGCGCCTTGAAGCTGTACTTCAAGCCATCAAGACGTCCGGACTCACACTGAAGCCAGAAAAGTGAAGATTTGCGTATGAGGAGCTCTTGTTTCTGGGGCACGTTATCAGCAAGTCTGCAGTTCGTCCCGATCCACGGAAAACAGCCGCCATCGCCGACTTCCCGCCGCCCACTGACAAGAAGGCCGTGCGCCGATTTCTGGGCCTGTGCGCCTATTATAGGCGGTTCGTGAAAAACTTCGCCCGCATCGCCGATCCTCTCACTAACCTTACCAAGGCCGACTCGGAGTTCAAGTGGGAAACGCCACAGGAACACGCTTTCCAGGAGCTTAAACATCGCCTCCAGACGCCTCCGTTACTTGCCCATTTCGACGAATTCGCCGAGACAGAAATACATACTGACGCAAGCAGCGTAGCTCTTGGCGCCGTTCTTGTGCAGAGGGCTGATTGACTTGAAAGGGTTATTAGTTACGCCAGCCGATCGCTATCCAAAGCAGAAGCAAATTATTCACAACAGAAAACGAGTGCCTCGCCATCATCTGGGCTACGTCGAAATTTCACCCCTACCTCTATGGCAGGCCCTTCAAAGTTGTGAGCGACCACCACGCCTTGTGTTGGCTAGCCACCTTGAAGGACCCTTCAGGTCGCCTCGCACGATGGAGCCTGAGACTTCAAGAATATGACATTACTGTCATTTACAAGTCCGGCAAAAAACACTCCGACGCTGACTGTCTCTCTCGTGCGCCTGTCGACCAACCGCTACCCGACGACCCGGATGGCGACTTTTTCTTAGGAACGATAACTACCGACGACTTTGCTGAACGACAGAGGGCCGACCCGGAACTTAAGGCCCTAATAGAATACCTCGAAGGCAGGACCGCCGAAGTCCCGAAGGTATTCAAGCGCGCACTTGCGTCGTTTTTTCTACGAAACGGTCTTCTACAAAAGAAAAACTTTTCACCGCTTCGAGCTAAGTACCTCCTTGTGGTGCCTTCAGCTCTGCGACCAGAACTCCTGCAGGCCCTGCACGACGGTCCGACGGCAGGGCACCTCGGTGTTTCCCGCACGCTCGCGAGGATACAAGAAAGGTACTACTGGCCACGTCTTACCCCCGACTCACTCGTTATGTGAGGACATGTCGGGACTGTCAGCGACGCAAGACACCGCCGACAAGGCCAGCGGGACTTCTGCAGCCAATTGATCCACCTTGCCGACCTTTCCAGCAGATTGGTATGGACCTACTGGGGCCGTTCCCGACGTCGGCTTTCGGAAACAAGTGGATCGTGGTAGCTACCGACTACCTCGATCACCCACTACGCCGAGACAAAAGCCCTGCCAAAAGGCAGTGCATCCGAGGTAGCTAAGTTCTTCGTCGAAAATATCGTCCTACGTCACGGGCCCCGGAGGTCCTTATCACCGACAGAGGAACGGCATTTACTGCTGACCTAACTCAAGCGATCTTGGCATACAGCCAAACAAACCACCGCCGGACGACAGCGTACCACCCACAGACCAACGGCCTCACCGAGCGGCTTAACAAGACGATCGCCGACATGCTGTCAATGTACGTCGATGTCGAACACAAGACGTGGGACGCCATTCTTCCGTATGTGACCTTCGCATACAACACGGCGGTGCAGGAGACAACGCAGATATCTCCATACAAATTGGTCTACGGAAGGAGCCCGGCCACAACGCTCGATGCCATGTTACCCAACGTCACCGACGAAGAAAACCTCGATGTGAGCGAGTACCTTCAACGCGCCGAAGAAGCCCGACAACTTGCGCGTCTCCGTATCAAGAATCAACAGACGACCGACAGCCACCGTTACAACCTTCGACGACGCTTCGTGGGATACCAGCCCGGTGAACGTGTTTGGGTGTGAACGCCGATACGCCGACGTGGACTAAGTGAAAAGCTTCTGCGACGGTACTTCGGACCGTACAAGGTGATTCGACGCTCGGCCCACTTGATTACGAGGTTGTCCCCGACGGCATCACGAACTCTCAACGACGCCGATCGCGACCTGAAGTCGGCCATGTCGCGCGCCTCAAGCCGTTTCATGCACGTTAACAAACTGAAACAGTGTTTTTTGTATTATTGCTGTATTGTAATTTATTCATTGTACTTTCTTCATTATTATTGTACCTTCATCTTTAGTTAAAGCATCGGGACGATGCTTTTTTCAGAGGGGGGCAATGCCACGTTCCATTTCACAAGTTTTTATTATCGTTCCGAAACACCACACGATTCTCGGCGCAAACCGCGCCTGCAGGTTTCGAGAAGGTTCGGACTGTAGTAGATCATTTCGATAAGATCACGCCCACTGTGCGAACGGTACAGATTGTTCTGGAACCTACGCCACCGCCAGCGATAACGCTAGAACATTCGACGGCAAGGGTATAAATGCCGACGCGCTTTGCCGCTTGTCAGTTGTTGATCGAAGGCCGACGCTGCGTTCGCCGCTATCAGTCCGAGACTGCTATCTGTGCAAGACTGCTGCTGTAATTAGACTTTCCCTTTACCGGGCACAGGTTCGCCCAAATAAACAGTTAAATCCCAACACGAAGTTTCCTGTCTTTGGCCACGTCGCGACCTCGTGACAATATAGTCCAAACGTGCGTTGATACGACTGAGAAAGACGCGTTTCATCAACTTTTCGACGAACGACGTAGGGATTAAGCTGAAAGTTGGCAAGATTTGCGGGGGTTTTTTTTCGTGCTTGGAGATGAGCACCATTCTGTTCTTTTGTAATGACCGGGTATGGACAGTGGTATACATCACTCGTTGATGTACTTGATGGTCTCATTGTTCAAGTTACGTAGGGCCTTATTGGTGATTCAGAGCCTTAATGTCCAACGAGACAGAATGTCTAGTGGGTCACGTGATGGGCGAGACTGGATGTCCAACGAGCCTGAATGTCCAACCGAGACTGAATGTCCATCGAGAGGGAATGTCTAATGAGCCTGAATGTCCAACCGAGACTGATTGTCCATCGAGACGGAATGTTTACCGAGACCATCGGCAGTGTCGTCCGTCGGCCAAGAGACTATGAACCTGCGGAAGAAGCGCAGAGCATAGTGTGCCAAATCCCATTCGCCGAGTGCCCCACTTCGTACGTTGAAGAAACCGCGAACTTCTATGAAGGAATGCGACAGTACATGAATAACCTTTTTCAATGCAACAGCGTACAGAAGCCATGGCATAACTCTCCGACAGAAATTTTCAATCCGTTGCTACTGCGAGGAGCTGTGTATTATTTTCAAATGCCGCGTAAGTGTGAGCAGGGCCGTAACAAGGGGAGTTGGCCCCGCCGCGGTGGTCTAGTGGCCAAGGTACTCGGCTGCATAACACTGCGAGCAGTTCGACTACCATACCAGTCCCGACGGTGCGGTGTCGAGCTCTGCCTTCTTTTGTACGCTTCCTGCATTTCTTGGGACGCACAAAGAGCGTGAAAACAGGTGCTAGAAACTTGACCCTGAGAAACTACTGTGCTGCCAAGCTTTTTGCAGTGTCGACTGCTTGAATAATCATGGGTGACGGACCATCGAAAGTGCTTCGGCACTTCAAAGCTGACTATAAATAAAAAGGCGTTTGAAAAAATAAAAATACAAAACACGGACGTTGCTATGTTGTGTTGGTATGACTGAACTGCAGACGTGTTGAGATATTAGAGAATATCTCATACGGTGACTCGAGAATTCAAACAAGCCATTAAAGTTTAAACACCCTTCTAATTGCCGAGACGTGACAGATTTTTTGATCACATTGAAGCTTGAAGAAATTGTTTTTGCGAGTGATAAAACGTCACGTACGGCATAAACGTTGCGTTTCTACCCCATTTCTTTGCGAAACTTGGCCGCTACAACTTTCAAGGTACCCTAAATAACGCAAACACTGTTTATTATGAAGCGAAGGCATAACAAAATCTGATGGTCTCTGTCGATGCTACATTTAACAGAACAAAATTTGGCAATATGGTGCATAGCTTTCGGAACTTTTCAGCACAACAATGCCCCCACAAGACGTTCACAATCGCCCGTCCTGTCTCTCTCGTTCTCGTGAATAAGTTGTTTAACATTCATAACTTTCCCATGAACCACAATTATTCATGGAAAACACGAAGCGGCATTTGAGGACACAAACAGTTCAATGCAAGAGATAGAGAAGGGGTGCTGCGTGCTCGCGAATTGTGCTGCTTTGTCGCCTTTTAAGCTACATGAACGATGAGCCATGTCATTGCACTCATTCTCATTGATTAGGTACACAACTGTAGACCAAGCTCATTGTGAATCGCGAAGTGCCGTGATAAAGTTGGCCTGGAGTTGCACATGTGTCAGAACATGCTGCACAGCCCCTTCCATGCCCTCGTATACAGCCATGTTCGTATATGGAACGTTTATGAGACACACAATAATGCAATGATCAAGACTTATTCAGTTTTTCTGCTTGTTAGTACCTTGCTTAGCTACACGTTCTTCTCTCCTCTAGTAAAAAATTACGCGAGTTTCGTAGCATGCATTAACATAAATTGCTGTTTCTACTTCGTCATAGACTGTCATCGGGTGCTCTATAAACACATCACCTATAAAATTAAAGCGCGAGCCAGTGCAATGCACAAAGCACTATTACATCACGAAAACTTACGGGTTTCCCGGAAAGAGACTCCTAATGACTAGATATTTAAACTGAAGTTTTGAAATCGTCCCGCCACGAACGGAATTAGCTCCCGGACCAAATACACTGCCAAATACTGCAATCAGCTGTGTACCATGGAGGTGTTTGTGTTGTTGTTGTTGTTGTTGTTGTTGTTGTTGTTGTTGTTGTGTTTTGGTTTTGTTTTTTTGTTGTTGTTGTTGTTGTTTTTTTGGTTTGTTGTTGTTGTGAGCAGTTCATCGGTTTAACCTCGCGTTTAGAGTTACTGTAAACCTCCCTGAAGGTAGCACATTGTACTCAGATTTGGGCGCACGTTAAAGAACCCAGGTGGTCAAAACTTCGGAGCCCTCCACTACGGCGTCTCTCATAATCAAATAGTGGGTTTGGGACGTTTAAACCCCACAAAAACAAATCAAGTTAAGGTCGCACATGCACCTTAACCAATCCTGTCATCCAGTGGTTATCTAAGACTGGGAATTGGCAAGGTAGTCCCGATTCAAGGGCAGACGGGCACTCACGTGTGCAACAACAAGCAAGCTGCCCGTTGTGCCGGACCCCACAAAGCAGAGGCTTGCCAAGCAACTCTCTTAAAAGCAGCAACTGCAACGGCAACCATGAGACCTCGTCTAAAGACTGCCCAGTACTGAAGAAAGAGAAGCATCTGAGACAAATGGTTAAAGACGGATCCTCACGAAAGGAAGCGGTAACGGTTGTCCAACGACGGCGTTCCCGTCGACGGCGGTGCTCGAAGAAAAGAAAAGCAGTCCTGTGCCGAAGGTGCCTTCACTAACGCCGCCACCGCCACCACCACCGCCGCCACGACCGCAGAGACCTCCTCCGCCCCCGCAACCAGGTAGGGTACGTCCAGAGGTACCGGAAGACATTGTGGCGCTACAGAGACATCCGGCTCTGACTGGCCACTTTACCGCGGGTACACGTGTCTACGGAACCGGAATATCGACAGTCACAACGAATATGCCCCCAGCGCAGTCTGTCCGCCCAAGAGGTACAAGTCTTTTCTGTACTGAGGTCGTTCATGAGTGTTATTCGCATCTATTGATAGTCTATAGATCCCTGCCGCTAAATGCGCGCTGCAAATCTTGGATACGCAACTTATTTCTTCCCGTCAGAAATTCACGGTGGTTAACGACACTTCACTCATAACATTTGCGATGTAACGTCTGGTGTTCCCTTAGGCAGTGTACTGGGTCCTATACACGTTTTAATATTGCCACGCGTGTTTCTTATTTTCACTTTTGTGTCTTTCGGTTGTCGCCCACAAGGCCAGTCAGGAATTCTCAACGCAAACTGTGCCTGATTGTTCGAGAACGTTCGCGATCATAGTAGATTGTTATGTTAAGACTGCGCCAAAGAAGCGAACCTCGTTATTATTCCAGAGCTCTCGCGACGACCAGTGATAGCGCTAGAATATTCGACGGCACATGTATAAATGCCGACGCGCGTCATCACTTGTAGTTGCTCGACGACCGACGCTCTGTTCGCCGCTATCAGTGCCAGCGTCTTGCTGTAATCCGACATTTCTTTTACGTGGCCACAAGTCAGTCCAATAAACAGATCATTCTGACCACTCTGCTGCTTCCTTCGTCCACATCACGACCCTGTGACATATACATTGAAGACTTGCCCGCTAACCTTAATCCTCAGTTACGTTGTTCATGGACGATTGCGTCATATACCACATTATTCAATCTGTTGACTATCATTCTGCTGTTTAAAATGACCTTAATCTAACCTTCTTATGGTGTGAAGATTGGCAAATGTCCCTTTACGCATCTAAATGTAAGTTAATCTCGTTCACTAGAAAGCGTACTAACTCACCCTTCTTTATACTGTTAAGAGTACTGTTTTTTCAGTCACACTATCGTACAATTATCTCGGCGTTCACCTTTCATTAGATTTATCTTGGACTACGCACACAGCAGCTGTCTCTTCAAAGCCTCCCAATCTTTCGGCTATCTTCGTAGAAACTAGCGATACGCTCCTTTTAACGTACGCCCCATTATCATATCTAACTTATGTTCACCCACAACTGCAGTATGCATCATCGACATGTCACCACAACAAGATCACCTTGTGCGTATGTTGGAAGCCGTCCAGAATAGACAGCAAGATTCATCGCTGGTAACTACGACTATCGTTCAAGCATCACACTAATGAAACATGACTTTCATTTATGTCACTGGATCAACGCCACGTCAATTCCATTTTATGTTTATTCATAGATACATAACAAGTAATAAATCCCGCTGTTTGCCGCTTCATCTTCCTCTGCGCACATTTCGTCGCATTCATAACATAGTTATTTCATGCGCCTTCATTGTAAAACACAGAGATTTACCTCATCATCATTACCTCGAGCCATATATAGCACATTGGAACGGCCTTCTAGATTACATTGTTTCATTTCTAATCGTGAAACTTTGGTGACCTGATTCGTTGAATTTTACTATTGTGTAACTTTGTTGCACCATGCTGTGTTTTAGTTGTTTTCTTTGTGTGTTTCTTTGTTCTTTTTACTTTTGTCTGTATTTTTCAGTGCATTTACTGATGCTCCCTTACTCATTGCCTTTTAATGGGCATGTAAGGCATTTTGAATAAATATATAAACGCTGCGTTGTGTATACGCGAACGTAAACTCGTCATGTCCGACCCCGTTTCGGCCTTCATTTTTACATTCACGTCTCTGAAAGGGCAGTATTCGAGTACCAGCACCTCTGGCTGTAACGTTCGCGTTCACAAGGGCTGTGGTCACACATACTTGGCTACATTCCTTGCTGGTAGCGTAGGCAATGTTTCACGCGAATCTTACTTTTGCGAGAGCTACACGTGCTGGCACGTGTTGTGGACTACCATACAATGACAG